>JAAEAF010014565.1:0-154823 GCA_011037195.1 Triatoma infestans | reverse complement strand
TTTCTCGATAATGACACTACGTTTTATTTTTTCAAGTTATTCTACTAATTATTCCTATAAGACCTATCATTTTATTTGAATTGTTTTCCAGAGAAATAGTATTTCGTTCGTGTTGGGTGAGCTGGGGTGTGACGTTATCCTGGCACTTCACTTGTCTAGCTTCTGTCAGCTATAACATAGTGAAGGCAACTAAAAATATTTAATAAAAATTGAAATTTGAAGGAAATGTTATTTAGAATTTTAAAAGTGCAGTAAGTGAAATAGTGTGAGTGTCACAACCAGAATTATCGTCTTTTTTAAATAATCCTATTTACATATACAAACTCACAGATATATATATATATACAAACTATTTGCTAGTGCTATAGAAAATTACTCATATTGTTACCAAGTTTATGGTGCGTGGGAGGTATTCTTGACGTGGATTTTTATAGAACCCTAACAAGGATATTCTTTGTAAGCATATTTGAGGAATGCATTACTTTGCAAATCTACTAATTCAATGTTTCTTTTCAAGCGTGATCAATGTGAGGGGTTTATCGAATGGATTAGAAAAGATATTAAAATCTCTCTCTTTCTGCTTGAAATCTTGAAACCTAAAAGAAAATTGGTTTTTTCAATAGATTGTACTTCTTTTACAAATGTATCACATTTAGATATCCTGTACTTGTCTGGTACTGTTGTGTAGCATTGGTGCCATCTTGGAAATTGAATTTTCACTTGAAATACATGCCTTGAGATTGCCTGTGCCTGTGTTCAGAGATGGGTCTGTGTGTGTGTAGGTAGCTCTGTCTATCTACACAACTCAAAATTGAAAAAATTACGGGATATGAAACAGTTATAGAATTTTCTCTTATTTTATACATTAACTTACTAATAGACCAATTTTCTTTAGCCGTGAAGTTTTTACTGATGGTTTGCTTGCCCTATTTTCTGCAATCTTGTGCATAGTAGAACTGATCTTCCAGTGATATGGCACTATAGAGCAATGTTTCACCTACCTGCAGTGACGTGACACTATAGAGCAATTTCTCACACCTACCTGCAGTGACGTGACACTATAGAGCAATGGGCCACACCTACCTGCAGTGACGTGACACTATACAGCTATGTCCCACACCTACCTGCAGTGACGTGACACTATAGAGCAATGTTCCACACCTACCTGCAGTGACGTGTCACTATAGAGCAATGTCCTATACCTACCCTATAAAAAACTGAAAAAATAAATGTTCCCAGGGGAGCTCACAGTATGTATCGTATTTCAACTCAATTTCGAAAAAAATGATGGCTTATACTTCTTCTAGAATGTGGCGGGGATGTTTGATGTGATAAAGAGATGTATTGCACAAGATGCTATGGATCTATTGCAAGAGATGATATTGGACAAGTACACTCACTCGCCTAGCAAAACTGAATCTTAGATAATTTAAATTGTGAACGTAATTTTCCGGCTTGGTAAAAATGTTACGCTGCTTTAAATTGTTTTTTTTTCTTTGTAGCACTGATGAATTCAAATATAAGTCGAAATGCCTGCTTAATTTTTATAACTTTTGAAAAAAGATTCAGTGTAAAAAAAAAAACACAATAAACTTCTATCTGCGTTATTTAAGATTTGTATCATACACGATTGTACCATTGTTTGTATGATATTTGGCAAACTTTCTTCTCAATTCCCATTAAATTTTCTACCTATATTATAAGTTTCTATTTAATATTTTTGATTTATAAATTTTCTTTAAAGAGAGTTATTGCAGAAGGCGAACAACATTTACTGTAACTTCAGGTCAAAATAAAAAAATCTGGTGTGTAACACTCGCAAACATTTTTCTTACTGCGGTGATACAATTATAAAAATTACAATTTTTTATTTTTCTAATTTAAGGTGCTTCAACATCTATGGTCATAGGCGCCCGGAGCCTACTCAGTGCACTGCCGGCATCCGAATAGTGTTCTCTCGTTGCAGACAACGCTGTCCATATGTAACTAAGTGTGTGAAAAAAAGCAAAACTTAAGTTAGTGGAATAATTGTTATTTAACTGTTATAGAAAAAAAAGTTATTTTTATTTATGTCATTCAGAGTCGTGGATATTATTTCTGCGGCTCTAGAAAACAAAGAGTATTGCCTGGGGGTCTTTCTTGATGTTGCTCAGGCATTTAACAGAGTATGGCATCCAGGACTACTCTATAAACTCAAAAAATTCCTTCCTACTCCTTTCTACCTACTCCTACAATCCTATCTCACCAATCGCTGCTTCAGAGTGCGATGTGGCGCTGAGGTCTCCAATCTTCACGGATTTGCGCTGGAGTTCCGCAAGGTAGCTTACTCGGACCAATCCTTTACACCATCTATACAGCTGACATGCCTACTCACCCTCAAACCCGAATTACTACCTATGCCGGTGATACCGCTATATTATCCTCTCACTCCAATCCTACACAGGTCTCAAATGCAGTACAAGAACACCTTGAGCTCATAGAAGCTTGGTGCAGAATATGGAGAATTAAGTTGAACACCAATAAATGCACACAAGTTACATTCACACTAAGAAGACAGACCTGCTCTCCACTTACTTATAAATAACGCTAACTTACCCAGTTCTAATCAGATTCGATATCTAGGGCTTCACCTAGATCGACGCTTAACTTGGAATCCTCATACTCGACTCAAAAGAAAAGTACTTAACAGACATTATGGATTACTAGGAAGACTACTTGGACCTAAATCTACTATGAGTACTCACAACAAACTAACACTTTACAAAACTCTATTAAGACCCACCTGGTCATATGGAGCAGAACTGTGGGGCTCCACTAAACCATCCAATATCCAGCTCATACAATCATTTCAATCCAAAGTCCTTCGTCGTATTGTTAATGCTCCTTTCTTCATTTCTGACCGCATCCTACACCACGATCTAAATAGCCCATATGTAAATGAACTAATCCAGACCCGTTTCCTAAGATTCCACGATAGATTCTCCGCACACCCAAATCCCATTGCACAATCCTTATCCACAAGCACTCGATAACCCACCACGTCGCCTAAAAAGACGCTGGCCACGCGATTTAATTGCTGATAACTCTCAATAGAGTCTAGAAAGTACCAGCGCTGGCTGGTATCTTTCATGTATTCTGGTTGTGACACTGAGCTATGCTCGGTGTTTCAATTACTTCTTCATTTTTACTGTGTAACACTTTTGCTTAATGTATATAATACAGTTGCAAATTAACAAATAAATAAATAAAAAAATAATAATAATTTTTATTTATTATATTTTCTATTTCCTTCTTTAGTTCTACTTGTACGTAATGCTATTGTTCCGTGGTATTGTATATTTATATATGAATGCTACTTCTTATATATATACATGTAGTATGATAAACGGATAAGTCCAACGCTTGGCTTGTCTGGCGGTGACTGGAGCGTTTCGGACGACACCGACCGCATCTATGGAGACTTTGTTAGGGATTCCACCTCTTTTTGTGGAGGTGAAAAACCAGGCAATGAAAGCCTGTTATAGAATTAAACAGGCAGGTTTTTGGCGGGGTAAGCGATATGGTCATTCTACCATTTATCGTGAGATGCTTTTAAGGATTCCCATTACAGGTTTCCCTTCTGATAGGAATTTGAAGACTTTCATCTTTGGTCATTCCTACAGGGTTAGGTTGCCTTCTAGGGAAAATTGGTTAACCCTGGGTCCGCCTGGTGTGATTCCTGAGAATTATCTCCGATGCTACACGGACGGTTCCAGGATGGATGGTAGGTCTGGGGCTGCCGTCTATTTTGAGACGGATAGTCATATTGGTAGCGCCCTCTGGTGAGTGGGCCACCAGTTTTCCCAGCGGAGTTTAATGGCAATTCTTTGCTGTATTTTGGATGAGAGGGTGCGTAACACTAATTTAAAAGTGTTTGTATCTGCTCGATAGCCAGGCGCGTTAAGCGCGTAATTCATTGTCTTCACTTCACGAATTGGTGTTGGAATGTTCTAGAAGACTGGAAGATCTTTCTTCATTAAAGGATGTGCTTCTGGTCTGGGTTCCAGGTCATATGGAAATTTTTGGGAATGAGGAGGTGGATAGGTTTGCCAAATTAGGTGCCTCTCTCCCTTTCATTGGTCCAGAGCCTTCTGTTGGTGTGTCTTCTGGCACATGTTTGTCGGGCTTTCAGACGTGGTTGACCTCACAGCACTCATCCTTATGGATGGGTGCAGTGGATTGTCGGCAGTCTAAAATGCTCATTGGGGGCCCGACGGAGCTTTGAGTAGTGGTCCCGATGTCTGTTCACGACCTCCCTCCAGTCACGGGTGATCCCTCACTGGGCATTGGTGGTTAGGAGACATCTCTAAGAATG
The DNA here is from genome assembly GCA_011037195.1 of Triatoma infestans. Classification (NCBI taxonomy): domain Eukaryota; kingdom Metazoa; phylum Arthropoda; class Insecta; order Hemiptera; family Reduviidae; genus Triatoma; species Triatoma infestans. The sequence goes on along the minus strand of JAAEAF010014565.1, from coordinate 150,469 downwards.
GGACTTTTGCCGGAACCCTTTTTAGAGTTTTGTAACTGAAGGTATGAAACAACCCATGCATTTGATGACGGAATTTTGTTTGGGTGGTAAGGAGATTAGGTTTAGGACCCTCGCCGGATAGGCTGATCGTAGAGGATCTTAAGCTGGTGTCGTTTCAAGGTTTTGGTCCGAATTTGTGTCGTTCCTTTTGTGAACTTAGATGTTAAAACCTGGGCCTGGATTTTCATTCTAGTCCCAGTGGCAGGTATTCTTTAGGGGCAGCTATATGGGCCCGAGGGGGCTTTGGATAGCGTAGGGTTTACTCCCCTCCCCTTTTGGGAATAATAATAATAATAATGATAAACGGATGATTTAAAAATACTATGAAACTCCCTGCAAGTAGGGGTACTACTTTGGAGGAGAAAAGAAACATACAGATCATTCTTATCTGAAGTAGAGTGTAAAAAGAAAAAAAGAAGTTAAATGTGGTGTTCGTGTCTACAGAACCCCAAATTTGGCTTCCTGTTTAAAGGACTACAATCTCCTACCATTTTTATAATCTAATGGTAGTCCAGCTAAACATCAAGAAAAATTAACTAGAATTGTAACAACTGCAGGGAGTGAGGGAGAGTGGTGTGCGTGTTTCACACTAGTGTGTTTTCTGTACAACACTATCAAAAACTCAAAAATAATGAGAGATAAGTATTAAGCAAGTGGTCAAGAGATATATTCATTTAAAAATATAGTATAAATTGTCTGGACTGCATAGTGCCATAATAACAATTTCACCTAGCCGTTGACTAGGAAAAGGTCGACTCCTTGACTGTAAATAGTGAAGTAAAGCTACTTCGCGCCTGTTAGCATTAATAAATTGTTTAGAAGGATAGACACGGACGTGTATGTTTGAGCAAAGTGCCGGGGCGGTCAGACGATGTAATGTTCCTTGCCTACCAACATTGCAATATTGAAACGGCTATAGTCTTTCCCAAGTACTTACATTCACATGATTTGCTAGCCCTTCAAATAACTTAAACAACTTAAAACTTGAGCATTGTATCTGTGTAAAAATAAATGAATCTTCACATTCGCACCTTTTTATATTGTCAATAGAAGCTTAATCATTTCAAACTGTAGACAAAAATGATAAAGGCATTTGAATCTGGAGAGCACGCCTTTAAGTTTTAGTATTTTACACCAGATTTTGTTTATTTATTCTAAAAGTAGAATGTATATCTAAAATTGATTTCGCTTTAATACCAATTAGTCATTTCTGCGATTTAAATTTAGTGACCTTTACAACTTTCCTGCATATACCTTGTTCAGCTGTTAATATAGGATTTCCTATAAGCAGATATATGTACTTGTGTAAGTTGGCACAAACCAGAACACTTCAGTAGAACATAATAAAGATGCTCCCTTTCATTCATATTTCTTAGAGGGCAAGCAATTGAGTATCAGCATTGCAAGGAGTGCGACTTAAGTTTTACATTAAAAATCGATTTTGAAATTTGTAACTGATCAAACGCAAATATTGATTACTAAAATTAAATTATGAAATTCTTCTTAACTTTATACATGAAATTAAATATCTCTATGTTATTGAGATTCGGTTTCTGAATGAAATTCAAATTAGTTCTGTCTGTGTAAAATAAATGGTTTGTATTAGTTTAAACTTCAAACAATTTTTGTTTTGTTTTGAATTTTACCTTTGTTCAAATATGTACAAGGTAAACATGATAAAGGAAAGAATCAATGGGCATAAAGAGCGGGCAAGCAATTTACTGATCACGCTCCAAGTTGTAGCCTTAAGCCAGTTATTTGTCGTTTGTGTGCCTCCCGCATCATTTTCCAGGGTAATATTGGATGACGGGGGGCGGATAAACGGATTAGAGGGGTAAACAGGTTCAATGTAAGTTAGAGTAACAGAATTTGGCCACTTCTAGGACAAACGGGATGTTGAGATGGGATGAAAGTATGATTGGATATAAGGATGAACCATTCCTTTGGATTATTTGGGTTTGTTGAGTGTTGGAACGCTTGGTTTAACCACATATTCCAGTGCCTTATGTCCAGATGGGTTTTATTGTAGTATACAAGTCTCTTGTTGGACAGTGACAGTTGAGAATGGCTGCCTAGTAGCAACAGTTTGTACCCTCGGATCACATCTTGTCTTTCACTTCTGTGAAGATCAATTCTTATGTAGTATCGGATTCCTGGTAACGTTTTAGTTTATGAACTAATCGAACATGGTTCATCGTTGAGAGTATTTTGTTCTTAAAACTGACCAGAGGTGTGGGTACTATGTAAGGGTAGGTAACATGAGTTGCGATTTTTTTACGTTTAGTTTTATTCTCCGTTTGTTGCGCCACTGTTCAAGAGCAGTTAGGTGGGCTTGCTACGGAAAGTTATGACACGACCTTTGCGAGTGTTAGGATGGTTTTAACATCTGCAGATGAGTATAGTATTTCTAGATAATTGGGAATATCAGCCTTTACACAGTAAAATTGATAAAGCTAGGAAATTTCACTGATTTCACAGGACAGGATGAGGTAAGAGCTGACTCTAAAGGGCCTGTCAGCCAAGTAAGAACAAAGGATGAGGTGGATGAGGATGGAATGACGTCTTTGAGCTCCATAGCAGCTCAGGATTCCCAACTCGGACGAAAGCTTAAACTATCTCTAGGAAAACCCCCCTTCAAGGAGGAAGAAATGACTTGTATAACGCACTGTCACTGCTTGGTAGTGGATTGTTGATTTGCGCAACCACACCGGTGTTAAGGAATAATTTCTTGGGATTCCATTATCGGAAGTTTCATTTTCTGAAGAAGTTTTTCCAGAATTTGTGAAATGGCAGGGAAAAGGCTGATAAATACTATGTTTGAATGTGGTTGAGCTGACGAATCTTGTGAATAATGGAAAATGTTCTATTATAGGGAGAAACAAGTAGTTCTAAGGATACCATTGAGAATGTGTATTATATGAAAGAATGGTTTCCGTGCAATTAGTTTCCTAGTTACAAATGCATGTCCAGGAGGTGTTTGATGGCGTAAAAATAAGACTGAAGGCCACACTAGCAGTCTGCCCTTACAACAAGCAAGAGCTCTAACTAGCCAAATCACTGTTCGCCAACTCGCATCAGCTAACGCTTCCATTCTATATTCATCACATCATCCTCTTCGCTCGTTCACTCTACGCTATATAAAATCTCTTTTCCCTTTACTTAAAAAAAATCGTTAAAATATATAGTGTGATAAAAGTGTCAGTTTCGTGTTTTCATTATTTTGATCATCAATTGCCCAATCAACCATCATCATTCGCCTACCGTTACAGCATATACTCTCCATCAAGTCACTTTTGTTTGGAACTTTTTTCCAAATTATTGATTTTTATGGGGGTTTCTGGAGAATTGTAAGGTCATACTTCCTTCAAAAAGCCGTTTCATTGTAGTTTTACCATAAATTTGCTATGGTTCACCTGCTTGTTTCGTTTATCAAAATAACAGGTGTACGCTGTTTAAGACGAATCTCATTCTGAGTACATATATCCCACGAATTAACAATGTCGTTCACATAAGTTCATTAGCAATGCTTTGTACTTGGATGTTCTAAATTTTTAAAAAATTGAAATAAATACATTGCTTTTGATTTTAAATATTAAAGCTGACTTATCGTTAAATATATTGCGACACATTGCTAAAACTGTGGTGTGCACTGAACAATGAAAACAATTGTTATTACACTATTACTCATAAAAAAACACCTGATACACCTGACACCATGCAGTAAATTTTTCGACGATATTTTTGTGTTTATGTTTAAATGTTTCACTTCTAGCAACATCGTTCATACAAATGTTGCAATTAAAACAAGTGTGGTGTGAAACACTCACACACACTGTGTCTCACTAAGTCACTGCAGTTCGAACTGACAAGGTCTCTTCCTACATAAAAGTCGTTACCACGTGTAGCTCGGTCCCAAACTCGAATGCACGCTCGGAAAGCAGTTAACGGGCCGTAATTTTTTTTACCAAAATTAAAGTGAAAATAAATATTTTCTGGCATACTGTGACAAAGACAAAGCCCAACCTCTTCATTCTCTCCCTCTTTTTACTTTCTCTCACTATTATTAGTAAGAGCCAGAGTTTTGATCGTGCCAGATTTTCGAAATTGAGTTTTCACGGAAATACAAGTTTTGAGGTCCCCTGAGTCCAAAAAAGTGATATGTAGAAAATGGTCTGTAGATGTGTATAGTGTGTGTGTATGGATGTGTTTGAACAGAATATCTCAAAAACGAAAAGTTGCTAGAAGCTCAAATTTTAAGTAATGTTCTGGAAGCCTATAAAGATTTCTTAAAAACTAAAGATTTAGAATTCATTAATTTGTCTAAATATCTTATCTACCGTCATATTTATGACTAGAACATCACATTTCAATTATTCGCGCAAATAGATAGCCCATTCAAAGTAATAAAAATAATTTCTCGGATTAGATTGTCAAGTAAATATCAGATAAAGATAATATTCAAAAATCTAGTATATATCATTAAATCTAAAAAATATGTACGATATGTAATCAGAAAAAAGCATAGTAGATCTTTATCACAGAGTTGTGAAATGCCCAATCTATCTCACCATTTAGGAATTACTTCGTCCCATATATGTGCGAAATGTCGTCCGAAGGAAATTGTTTGAAAATATATGCATTTATAATTAATGAATAAATTAGTTTGTTTTTCTTGCTATATAATTTCTTATTTGTCATTCTATTGGTTACATTCTTTTAAATCAGTAAGTTTATTCTTTATTTTAAAACATACATATAAAGCGCAGATATTGGTTTTGTATTGTTGAATTAAAGCCTCATCAAAAGATGCAACTTGTCTAACCACATGTCCTTCCAATTTACTAATTATTTTTCATAATTCATTATTTTATGATAATATTACAGTTGATTATTTTAAAATGATGATGTATGTATGAATGATGATGCATGTTTTGCAACTATTTATTACCTGGCAATTAATGCCAACAGCCATGTTTAAAAATTAATATTTACTTATGCATTTTATCATATTTATTTATACTATTATTGTTTTTCTATGTTATATTTTATTTTTTTCCAAAGGAAAAATCGTATTCGTTTTTCTTTCATCAAAAGAAAAATTGTTCATTTATTTATTTATTTATTTCGTGGAAGCGATGGAATAAAAATTATTTTTCATATTTACTCTCAATATGTAAAGTTTTGTAATCCACGTATGGAGACACAACTCTCCGTTTGTACGGGGCCAATCTCCAAAGACAAATGATTATTATTATTATTGTTTTTATATAAAATAATTATAGTAATAATAACATATCATTATTATGAAAAGTCTGCTTCAATACTGAACTGAAGAGAATTATAAGCTAATGAAAATTAAATTTTCAATCACTTTGTCTTTAATTTTTGTATTTCAACGTGACTAACAATCTTTTAAAGTTTAAGAAATCGTTCAGTTTGTAAAGTGGCCATTGAAAATTTGTTACACAAATCTGTATATACTGTAAGATAAAGACGTATGAGTGTTCCACACCAGATTTTTTCCTTCAATTGCAGTCGTACACATAAACTCAGTTCATATCTGTATGTCACTAAAACTATAAGCACCGTATTTGCAAGCAATACATGATTGAAATGTATTCGCAGGCCGTCTAAAATTGCTTCGGGGCCCTGATGCCCGCGGGCCGCCAGTTTAGACTACTGGTTTAGCTAACCATATCATTAAATAAAGCTGGTGCGAATTATACTTGTTGGTTTTTAGGCAATGACTGTGACCAGTTTTAATGGCAACATCTAGCAGCCCGAACAAAGCCAAACTCGTATGTTACTCAGCAACGGCCTAAAATCAATTTGACCAGAAAAATATTTCAAATAAATGTGATAGGTACATACAAGAGTCATTCAGAAAGTTTGGGAAACATGAAAAAGAACAATAGGTAATTAAAGTTTGTGTCTGGTATCTCTTACCTATCTATTTCAGTCGTTGCATTTATTCACAGAGTGTGTTGGCCAAATAATTTTTTAATTCTTTTTTTATCTAAGCATTTTACTTATTATTCTATGACTTTAAATTTGGACTGTAAGAGGCTCACTTTATCTAACGCTTGCAATAAGGCCTTTGGTTATAAGCTCTATATCTTGGGCGACTGTGTTGAGGTTGTTATTGAATTAAAGAGAGGTTACTGTTCCCTCACTAACGAGTATCGCAGTGCAAGACCACTACTGAAACGTCTGTAAACATTGTCACTATTCAAAAAAAAGGTAGAGGCTGAAATAATTGAAATGCCATTAAGCATCGGAGCCGCCACTATCCACATCATTCTGCATCAGCATCTTAAGGATAGAGGTTTGTTTGTCGCAGGATTCTACAATTGCAAACGATGTTACAAAAGTTCGAATGAATGCGAATTAGCAAAGACAACCTCAACATTTTGAATGATGGAGAAAGTCTTATTATTTCTAAAATCGTAACTGGTGATGAAACGTACATACCGCTTCATGATGCAATTTCCCAAAAACCAGCGTATACTGAAAAAAGTATTGTATGCAGTTTTCTTCAGAAGTAATTGAAGACGATTAAGTGTCTTCCTGAGATGACTGTAGTATTTTTACCCCAGTACAGAGTTTGAAGCTGTTGATTTAAGAAATAGTTGTGTGTTGTGAGCGGCGGTTGCCGCGATGGGAGGCTCTGTTTTTTCATCCATATTGGGTAACGGTGCGTCATACTGGGTGATATTACAAAAATGAGAGGTTTTATACAGTTATTCTGTTGAGTCAGCTTTTCTATCTGAGGAGCGTGATAAGCAGGACTGTAGCTGCTGTAACTCGTCCTTCCGCAAGATTGAGGCTGTCCTCAGCCTTCAGACAGGTAACCCAGGGAAGCGATGATGGGCAGAAGTAGAATCTTGACTTGGGCTGTGAGTCTGTTCTGTATCTGCAACCTTGCAACGTTTTACACAAAAACATTTATTTTGAAACCACATGCCAATGGCTAGAATGATTATAATAATTATCAGGAAACAATGTATCAGTTTGTGGTCTTCAAAGGAAAGTTCCTCTATTGCTTCTAAAGGGTGAACATTTATATTTGCTTCATGTATCTGGTCGAATGTAAAATTTGTATTTTGGTATTTCCGAAGGAAGTATTTGAATCCTTTCCTTGAATACATAAGGTTTGCTGTAATTCCGTAAATATTCCGAGCTGTCGAGAAATAATAACCGTGTTAATTTTGGATAAATAGTGATACTCTTGTTCTTAACATCAATTATAGATTGAGTGATATTGAACATTAAGTATTGATTGATAATAGGAATATATTTAATGAATGGCTCCACATTGTGTATAACTAGTAATTTACAGTCATTTAAGTCTCGGTCTTCTAGTAACTGATTAATACTCTTGTTCACAATTACGGTTGCATTTCTGCAATAATAGTTTTCGTTAATAAGGATGCAATTACCTGTGAGTATCTTATTGTCTCTCAAAACAAGGGAAGGATATTCATGTATGGTGATAATTTCATTTTCCTTGTATACTGGATTGGACAGGAGGAAAAACGTTTCATAGGTTGGGGATTGCGAAGGAAATTGTATGAAATAAGAGATATAATCATCATGAAGGGAACAATATAATTTACCCTGCTGCCATAATATTTTTGGATCGCTAGAAACTAAATTCACTTTAGAATTTTTACTTAAAATATCTAATTCTTTATATGTTAAAATACTCGAGTGTAAGATATTTAATTTGCAGAACTCTAGGCTAGTATCTAAATCATTTACTTTGTTATACATTAACATGAGCGTGCTAAATAGAAGTGAAATTGATAAAATGTTTCTCTTCCGTCTTGGTACTAATGAGATCCAATGATCTTTTAATATGAGCTAGTTCTGTCTGTAGAAGCGTAATATCAATGTTGTGCATGTATGTGTAGGTTCGGTTGATCACAAAGGAATCTTGGATTCGAACTGGAGTAATACCGTATGTTGAACTTAAGTTAATCGTCTTGTATGAGGCCACTGGGACCAGGAGCAGAAGTTGAAGGAGCATCTTGTCCTGAAACATGTGAATCCTTGGGTTTAATTACCTTCCTAGGTCGCTTGATGCGGTTGGGGTGAATTTTGAAGGGATGTTTTGAGTTTATTTTAGGATTTGTGGCTAATTTCTTACTTTTATCGTAAATTGCTTTGAAATATTTTGGTTGTTTTTCTTGTGAAAGGTGGTTTTTAAGTAGGTCTCGTCTGGGATTTCGATGTCTTTTTCACGTCTCGTATTTAGTTACTGGTTCCGTTTCCGTATTCTCTAAGAAAGTCGTCTAGTGTTTTTTGTGCTAATTCATCTAGAGTGTTCATCGGGTGGTCTGTTATTTTAGAGAGTGCGTTTGCAACGTTATTTGTTTTTCCTTGAACGTATTTAATGTCAAAATCGAACTCTTCTAACAAGAGTTTCCAACGTAATAACTTAGAATTAGGTTCCTTTATGTTGTTTAGCCACTGTAGAGGTTTATGGTCAGCCTGGATTATGAATTTCCTGCCGTAAAGATAAGGACGGAAGTGTTTACAGACCCAAACTATGGCTAGAAGTTCTTTTTCAATAGTTGATAGATTTAATTCATGTCTGTTAAGAGTTCTGGATGCATAGGATACGGGTAAGTCTCTATTTGTGACAATACTGTGTCTCTGTTTGTGACTGGGTTTATTTTAGCGTTTTTTGTAAGTGCAGAAGTAAGAGGTTTACTAATTTTGGCGTAGTCTTTTATCGTCCTAGGGTAACCGATGAGTCCTAGAAATTGTTTAATCTGTTTTGTCGTCTTGGGTATGGGAAAGTTCTTAATCGCTTCCAATTTCAAAGGATTTGGACGGATTCCATCCTCGGAGATAAGGTGACCCAAATATAAAAGCTCTCGTTTGAACAATTCCGTTTTGTCGAGTTGTATCTTTAAGTTGTGTTGTCTAAATTTGTCGAATACTGATTTCAGATGTTTTAGGTGCTCGTCTAAATTATCAGAGAAAATAATTATGTCGTCTATATATCAGAACATTGGGCATTCTCGAAAAAATGATATTCATTGCCCTTTGAAAGGTCGGCGGACCGTTCTTCAATGCGAACGGTAAGCGGAGAAATTCATAATGACCCGTTTCGTTAGAAAAGCTGTTTTCGGTATCAATTCTTGTTCTATTTCTATCTGGTAAAATCCAGAAGCTAAATCTACGGCCGAAAAATATGTGGCTCTTCCTATTTTCCCAAACAAATCCTCAATGTTGGGTAGAGGGTATTTATCTGCTATGGTCTTCGCGTTTAATTTTCTGTAATCTATAACGACGCGGATTTTTCTTTTTCCAGATGCGTCTGGTTTTTTGGGGACTATCCAAATGGGAGAATTATATGGAGAGTTAGAGTGTTGTATTATTTTATTCTTTAGTAATTTGTCTATTTCTATTTGAACATCTTCTTGAAAAACTTGGGGGTACCTGTAATTTTTCGTACATACCGGTAATTCGTCTGTGGTAGTGATTTTGTGTTTTAAAAGGTTAGTGCTACTTAAGGGTTTATTTTCTCGCAGTATGATTTCTGGGTAATTTTTTATTAGTTTTATAATTTTGTCTCTTTCTTCCTCGTTCATTTGCTCTGTTCGAATTAGTTGAGGAATGCTTTCTATAATTTCTTCAAAATTTTCGGGACTATGGGTCTCGAATTTATCAATTACCGTGTCTACTTCTTCCACCTCCATCGGCTCAATGTAAATGACCATGAGCTCGTTGGAATAGGCCACGCATGTGCATTCATTGTTTTTTATATCGACTATTCCTTCCTCGATCTTAAATTTATTATTTTTAATAGATTCAATTAATCCCGTTTTTAAGTTGGGAATTGACCTAACTGGTATGGTGATTATATTGAAACCTGGTTTTAAACTAATTTCCTTACTGTCTAATGATAATAACAATCGTTTAGATCCATTCTCGTATTCTAATATATTCTTGTCAAAATTTACATTTGCTTTTATTTGGCTTAACGTCTCATGTCCGAGTAGAATGTCATATTTGGGTGAGAAATTTAATAGGTACATTTAATTTTTTGAGCATTCGGAAACACATTTTCCGGGTCGAATATATGCATTCCGAACCTTTGCTTGTACCAGCGGGCGTTTTCACGATGAAATCTTCTTTATATTTGGTTATATTTGGGGGAACTAGTGATGGGTTTATATAGCTTTTTAGGGAGCCTGTGTCCACTAGCCATTTCCTTTTTTTAAAATCTACAAAGTATGGTAGGGATTTATTAATGATCTTTAGCTCAAATTGTCTGGGGGGTTGGTTTGTGGCCTAATTCTAAAAAAATGATCCAACCGTTCTGTAATTTTGGTAATAGCGTTATTAAGTTGGTTGATTTGGGTCTGAATGAATGTGTTCTGTCTCTGGGGTTCCTCTAATATGTGTTTTTTCATGGAGCGATGTGAAGTTGGAATAGGAATTTGAGAAAACCAATTCGGTTGATGCTGAGTATTTTGATGGAAGTTAGGTTGTTGAGGGCTTTGATGAAAGTTGGGTCTGTAACTAAATTGATTTTGTCTCCATTGCGTTGGTTGGTTAAAATAGTTATTTTGAGGTCTCTGAGGAAATGAATTAAGAACTGCGGGTTCTGTGGGTCCATCAAGGTGACTCATTGCAGCTCTGAATAACAACCAATGATTACTAACTCTTTCTTTAATAGTTTCATCACAATATATTGCAGAAATATCTTCTAGGGTAGAAATATAATTATGCTGTTTATAGGGTGTTCCGTCATAGCAGGGTATATATTTAAGGATTTCTACGGAAATGTGTTTGGAAATTAGGGTTTCATTCGGCATTTTGGAAGGATTGAAAAATTTGAAATGGATTTAGAAAGAATAAATATGAGATACCAAAGAATTACTCACAGGAGGATGATCTTGACTTTTCCATTGTCTTCCTCTTCTTTGCTGCTTCCTGATTCGGGGCAAATGACCACGTTGGTATACCAGTGTTTCCTAATTAACGTTGTTGAACGAGTTTTTTCTCTAATTTCCCAAATTTACTCGGTAATGTTCACAAGAGTACAATTTAGAAACTTTCCGAGTCCTTGTTCGCGGGCGCCAGTTATGTTAATTGGAAGCACTGAATATTAAAAAAAAAAATTATTTTACAGAAAAGTAACGTACATGGTAACAGCTGGGATTGTAAGGGAGGGGTATTACAAAAATGAGAGGTTTTATACAGTTATTCAGTTGAGTCAGCTCAGCGCCCGCTCTAGCGGTTACGTCGCCCCGGACAAAAAGACAAATTGCCGCCCCTTAAGAATATATATATATATTTTTTTAAGCAAGTCTATACACGTTCAAACACAAGTTGAAGCAGCGCTCTGCTCGCGTGCTAATGCTATTCTTTCAGAGAAGAGTATGCATGTTCAAAGAAGTTCAAGCATGGTCCTTTACAAATTCTGCATTAATTTTTCAATAGTACTGTACATATTTTTAGCTTTTAGACATAAACAATATAAATACGCTAAGCATGTAAATTTTAAGCGAACGGAAAAATCGATATGTGAAATTTTCTATTAATTGAGTATTTACATCAATATTTTTCTCACACTTACACCCAAAATTGTGCCCCTAAATTTTGGCGCCCTGGACAAAAGTCCGGGTCGCCAGCCCCTAGAGCGGGCGCTGGTCCAGCTTTTCTATCTTGAGTAGCGTGAGAAGCAGGACTGAAGCTGCTGTAACTGATGACCACAAAAAGAAGCAGGCTATCACGGAAAATATCTCTGATAATTTCAACCTTATTTGTACATCTACTAATATCATCTTTATATTTCATCGTTTGTGTGACTGAAATGGACCATTGTACTAATACAAAATATACAACAAGATTTAGAACAATTCTGGTCTGAGACCAGAATGTTTCAGTTATATAAAGTACTGAAGGAACATCTAGTTTCTAGTAGTTTTATTTGAACTGCTGAACGAGAAAAGTAAACAGTGTGCAGTACGATAAAGTGACTGACTCATAATGTCATAATTTGTTGATGTCAGTGCTAGAAATATATAAATATAGCATGAAGAGTGGTCCAGAACAGAATGGTATATTACTCAGTCAGTACAAGGTTATCATATTCAATAGAGAGCTTGGGCCCGAGCATAAATGTACGGTTCAGTTTCATTAAACTACAGTTTATGATTTAATCAAGATTTCAATCATAAATTTATACGCTAGTATGGATTTAATTATTGGTGTTCACCATTATAACAATCACTTGGCCATCCCTCGTTATCAATGTAATTCCGCCGTGTTTGTTTTTATTGGTTTTTGGTGTGTGTTTATGTTGACCATTCGAGTACCTGCTGGACTTTGTTTAGTAATCCTCTAATTGATATTTCAATAGATGTTGAAACTGTATGTCCAAGGTTGCAGAAATAATGGCTAAAAAAATGGTTAAATATTAAGGTTAGAAATTATTTTTATTCCTAGAAAATATATTTCATTATTTTTATCCTGTAATTTAAACGTTTTCGTAAAACAGGTGTTCCGGGTTGAGAATGCAGCTCTTTCACCCATTTTACAATAGACTCTTTCGGAGTAGTTTAGCCTTTAATGCTGAAACAATACTGTTTAACTAATAATGACTGGTATGATGAAGCCTATTGCAAAATGGACGAAACGTCGGTTTATGACAAAGTACCGATGCGGTTTTAACCCGAAGACGACTTTCTCCTACTGCAATTTACATAGTATATATTTATGATTATTATTGTTTATACGGGCATTACCTAGTTACAAATTTCACTTATAATTGAAAATTTACACATGCACATCCGAAATTTAATATCGTTCTACCGATTTACTACAAACTTGGAATTTTAACCTCACAATAAATTCTTATTGGTATTATTTTAGAAGATAGAACACGCTTTAGAGGAAAATCTAACCCGTTAAATTTTGCCGGTAAAATTTTTCAAATAAAAGTTGTAGATCTTTATATGATTAAGTTGATATACCCTCTTTACAGAAAATCGTTAGAGCTGGTTTTGAGAAAATCGCAAAAAACTGAAAAATGTTATGTTATAATACATAAAATGATAATACAAAATATATGATACATAAATACATAATACATACAAATGATATAATACATAAATAATTTGTTAGAATAATACATATTTTGCACAATCTTAAGGCATAATATTAGAATCTTGTAATAAATATTTGTATTTAATTATTTTAAAGTGGTACATCCGCTCGACCGATTTTGACCGAAACCTTATTTTCGAACCCCCACGATAGAACCTAAATGAAATAACTAGTTTAACCTTATATATATATATATATAAAAGATAAAACAGTTATCTATTAGCGCAAGCTTATTAGGCCCTCTCCTCTTCGTATTGTTCAAGTTCAAGTTCTCCCATTTCCACAAGAAAATAATGAGCATAAAGGAATGATAAAAGAAACGACTCTGTTATCAGGGATGTTTTAATTAGCAGAGGGTCTTGTTGAAACGATGTGCATGTGTTCCCCTTGAAAGTTAATGTAAATTAAAAGAGTCTAACTAACATGTGTTAACAGGTGTTTAGAAAGACTTGCAAGTAAAAAGAAAAGCGATACAGAAAATTCAAATTAATATATGCATACTTGTAGAAGAAGCCAAGCCAGATGCCAAGAACAGAAGGCCAGGCTCACCTGAATATAAAGAAAATTTGTGAGACTGTAGCGCCCTCTAATATAAACTTAACTTTTAGCTTTCAAAATTTGCATTAGTTTGATTCGCCGCTTAGTGTACAATTTCCTTGAAATTTAATGTAAAAAAAATGCTAATATGAAACACTCACATACTGTCTCCAACTGCAATACTTATAATTGTTTAATTTTTATTCAAACTGGAAATGTTTTTAAATATTATATAATTGGGAGAACTTAATTCATAATAAAATGACACTTTTGAGTAAGTGCGACCACTGAGCGCCACCGGAACCACAACTATTTGTTCCAAACTTGGTAAGATTTAGGTGGACCTAATACTATCATGTTACACTAGGGATTGTAAATTTACCGATCGGTACATTTTTTTTTTAGAGTAATACATATTTTTTATGATTTTTTGCAATAATACATAAATAATTTGTTAGAATAATACATATTTTGCACAATCTTAAAGCATAATATTAGAATCTTGTAATAAATATTTGTATGTAATCATTTTAAACAGTTGTTAGAAGTAAAAAATTTATTTAAGCTTCAATTTTTAATGTTATTTTACAATGATATTGCATTAATATCCTGTCATAATGTGGTGCATTTAAAATTGCTATTAATTTAAAAAATACGTGTAATATTTATATATTATTATTTTTAAATATTAAAAAAAGGAGATATTTACTTACTCTTTAAGAGAAACGTTGATTGTAAAGATTTTAAACCTTTAAAAATCTCAAAAAACTGCAGAGCACAAATCACATATGCTAACTGTATCTATTTCTGTACGATTTACAGCGGCTCTCAAACCCAAGAAAGTTTTAAATTAAAATTAAACAAAAAATATCTCACATAAAATTAATAATTACGTATATTGTTGCTTACACTTAACTGTTTTTTTATTTTTATTTTCAATGTCCCTTTAGCCCTTTTAAATATCTATTTAACACAATATTTTCTACATAAAAATTTCTAGTATGGATTTTTTTATTTACCGAATTACCGGTAAATTTTAGAAATTTACCGGTAAGTTTACCAAACTTTTTTTTGTCAATTTATCGGTTAACCGGTAAATTGGTAAACCGGTATACAATTCCTAGTTCACATGATACATTTTTCAAGGGAAATTAATTTTTGGGTGTTGTGGCGGAGGTACTAAGTTAACTTTTCCTCCAAAGTGCAACGACAATATAATTACGTTTGTACGATGTATTCAGGTGCATTAAATGTATAAGTAGAATTGCAACTTTGCTTAGTGTACCTACACAAATACAAACCCATCACTTTTTTTTAAAGAATTTTTCCTTAATGGCGATTCTGGGAAATCCGCTAGGCTTAACCTTAAACTGGCATAAGAAGCTCTGCTTGGACTAAAAGAGGCGCTGCCATACAATATAGTCATATTCAATTACTTCATTTTTTATAAATTTTCTTTTTTTATTCTCTTGAAGATTAGACTTTACATACATATACGTAAAATATAGCAGCAGTATTAAATAGAGCAAAAGCTAAAGGTATGATTTCAAATAAAATATGAAGAGAAGAAAGTGATGAATTGTGGGAGGAAAGTTGGCGGATATACTGACGGGCGATGGCGGCTGGCGTCATGAGCCGCTTCCCTTGTCCTCAACTCATCCATCCAAGTACATACGCTTGCTTATTCCAACGGGACCACAAATTGCTGCAACACCCCAGAGAAATCCGCTAAATATTGATTTATTCACATAAGAATTGTGACAACAATACTGTCTGAGCACAATCAAAACTATCTAACACTAAATTTAATATTCTTATCTTATTGCAAACATTTTCAAATTGTCTTTTCATTAACAAACAAAAAAAAAAACTATAAAAATCCTTGATTAAAATTATGGCTTTTCGAGATGAAAAAAATTAAATAAATTCTTAAAAAAAAACGTGCAAGTAATGATCTGGGCCCACCAGGCTATTTCACAATGAAACTGACTCTTTTTTTTTATTTTATTATTAAGGCGCGTAAACATGTTAGGTCACTGGCACCAGTATCCTCCTCAATGCACTGCCGGCCTCTGGACAGTGTGCTCTCGTTCTCGTTTAAGACAACGCTGCCCAACACCGATCAGTGAGCAGCAGAGATTCATAGGGTGAAAATCTAAGGGCAGCACTGCTGGGCTCAAACTTGGGCCCTCCACGTTCCAAGTCCAGCGTGCTACCACTAAGCCAATCCCATCCCTAATAGAAACTTATGTTTGTAATTTATTTATTATTTATTATTGGATTCGTGCCAAGTCTTCGTAATTATGCATTCGTGGAAAACATGTTTTGAATTTCGCTGAATGTGAAATATTTGACATGACATTCCGTCAAATCGTTAATCCGTTATACCACTTTCAGATTTTGTGTTTTATTTTTTCGGAATTTTCTCAAAGATGTCTTCATCGATTTTCTAGCTTACTATATATGCAACTTTATCAATTTGATTTGAAGCTTTCTTGCCGAAAAAATCATTTCAGGGTCGATAACCTTTAACATAAAGTTTCCCAGTAAAGTGCCATCTGAATGTATTGTGTAGTGCGCCACCGCAGATAAAATATTGAAACAAATATGTTATAAAAAGTGCAAGTGTAACAAAAATTTATCATGTGAAAATTGAAAACTGCGTTCAGAGAAAATGGGTTGAAGATGTGCAAAAGGTATTCTTGATTATTATACCAAGAAGAAACAAAACATTGCTGGGAGGTAGAATTCCTTTAGTTATGCTGGCTAGTTTCTGAAAAATCCGCTAATCAGAACTTTCTCAATCCATTCCTTAAACTTCGCAAACAAAATGCACAAAAATTTTGATCATGTTTACTGTATTTTCCAAAAAAATTGATTTTTGTAGAGTACTCGGGGACCTACAACGATCATCTTTCTTCTAATGTGTCATTTCAGTACAATGTACGGTTCTAATACCTAGATATTAAGTTTTTCATAAATGCATTGCTAGAATTCCAAATTTAAAGGAATCAGTTAACCATAAGTGGTCTTTACAGAAAGGTGTCGTTTTCAGTTTCGCGATTATTCAGTTAGCCACACTAACTATAAATATTTAGGGGCTTGTCTCTGTTGTTGTGGTTGGTTCCGCAGAGCTGGAAAGCGTCACAAATATTTTCTTTGATAGCCTGTTTCTTTTTGTGGTCATCGACCGGTTTCGGGCGTTCGCCCATCATCAGGTTGCGTTTGTCAAACTTTGTGATAACATAGATTTGCTCTGTGAAAATCTATGCTATCACACTGTTTGACAAACGCATCCTGATGACGGGCGAACACCTGAAACCGGTCGATGACCACAACATGAAGTATCACGGAAATATCTCTGATGCTTGTCTCTGTTATTGTGATACATTATTTTTTTTCAGGAAAGTAGTTTTCAGTGGGATTTTGGGACGACTGTGACTCCATGTTTGCCTCTAACGAACAATTGATTATAATATCCAATGACACAACTTCATGATTTTAGGGGAACTAACATTCAGTAACTATTCCAACATAGAAGAAAAAGTGTCAACAGGGAGTGTTGGATTATAAAAGAGCGTGTTGTGAGTGTTTGCCACGGATTTATAAAGAAAAAAGAAAAGTCGTCAGGTGATTGTGTTTGTTTAAGTATGTTCTTATTAAAATTCAAAGAGAATGAAATAAAAACTTGAGCAATGTCCAAGAAACTGTTCCTCATTCAATCCATCACCACCATCCAATTAACAAATGTTCTCACGAATTTAAATTTTATAAAACTTCTTACTGCCTTAACCATAACGCTGTATTTTGCGTTTTTCCATTGGTTATAAACAGAGGGAAAAGTAAAACTTGAGTATTTTATCTGACTTTTGTTATCACTATGGATTACTTCTAGCTTTCCTTTCTCTGCGTATTTCTTCGGAAAAAAACAGGCAACTTTCTCCTTTTCCTTACTCCAAGTAAGAGGAAGTATTTCAAAGTTGAGCTTAAACCGGAATACATGTTTTGGTTTAAAAAACATACAGATGGCGATATCAGACCTGATAGCAGGCAAACATAATTGCCGAATATCGAGTTTCAGCTTTCTGCCACTTCACATTTTTGATATATTTTCTTCATTACCCACGCAGATAGACCATTTATATTTGTATTCAGGAGAACATTATTTTTCAGATTCATTGTTTCATATTCTAGGGAATTCACATCATGTAGTTCCAGGAAAAACTCTATTTCAAAAATTTGTCACGATACAGTACTAACTCTGGCTCAGCCATACTAAGTAAACATAACAAAATGACAAAACGTAGACTATTAAATCAACTTTCCTTACATTTCCTTTTAAGAAATTGAATGTCTCCATGAGGCCATTTATATAGTTTAATAATTATTCGGTACAGAAATACATTTCTTTAAGTACTAAATAACTGACATAAATAGCGACAAAGTTAGGTAGTATTTATCTTAAAAGCGAAATTATTCTTGCTTAAGCACACGGTAGAAAGTGTTTGAGGAACATATTATTAAATAAGTCTCGCTTTTTCCTTTCCATGTATAAGATTTATTTCAACAGATATGTTTCACTATCTTGTTATATTTAATTATTCTATTTGTTTATTTAATGTAACATTAGCAAGAGAGAATAAAGAGAATGATTTTGTGAAACACTAACTAACACACGTATCCTCACAGCATTTACAAATTACTGATATTTTCTTCAAATTTGGACTTTTACTAAATGCTTTTAAGGACTAGGAATGACACAGAATATAGGTGGGGAGGAACATGTTGTTTTTTGGGGGTATAGTATTTAATTGAATGTGACCATAAAGTATGGCAGTGTGGAAATGCTTTTTCACGTTACTCCGTGTGTAACTAATTTTGAAAAAGTTCTTGGATGAATCCATATGCTGGCGGATACAGATGTATCAATCCTGTCAGTGTAGATTGTCTTTATAATCTGTGAGTGGTTTTTTTGTCAGTTTGTTTATTTTTTGTCTTGCCTGTATGGCCCCGCGCCCCTCGCTTGATATTGTTGAGCTATTATAAAACTTCTTTACAAGAAAGTTCTGTATTTTAAAATGATTACTGATAAGTGTGTTGAACTTTCTGAGCTTGACGAGCCACAAACGCCAGTCTACAGCTTTGTGGCTTTCTGTTCAGCGAGTGTTCTCCTGCGTCCACGTTCACCGGGGCTGTCCACCAGACGGAGTTTTGGAAGTTGTAGTTGCACCATTTCCGTCTAGGCTAAAGGGAGAACAACACTTGTAGAAGAGGACGGAGGCATCCAACCGCTCTTTTCAGAGCGAGGGCATAAGCTTCGGCTTGAGCCCATTATAAATTTGTATATAGTAGACATAGTTAAGTGTTTTTAACTGTACATAGTAGTATTAGTGAAGTAAAATTAAATATGACGAGCACACCGAAGAACGCTAGACTGTCTATCCGTTCTCGGATATCGAAGTGACACCACCTAGCCTAAAAGGCACGACTGGTGGTCTACGAAGAAAATTATTTGCTGACGAGCAACAAAAAGTTGCTACATGTTCGACGGTGGTCAAACAGACGTGATAGTGACGTGGGAGTGAATACTGCCAAGTCCAAAGAACCCGAGAACCAAAATAATAACCGCAGTGAGGGTGGTAGCACCACAGGGTATGTGACCGGTGACCCCATCCTCAGAGCAAGTATGACAGAGCTCGAGTTGATACAATATTGCCAGGACCCGAGCGTAAAGATAAATAAGACAAGCACCTTGTTTATCACCAAAAAGGTAAAGGAAGTAACGGCCCCCGTAAGTGAGATGGCCACCCGCGTCACCTGGCTTGAGGGCAAACTCGCTGCGGCCACCACTGAGACAGCTAAAAAGCAGCAGGCCTTGGAGATGGCGGTTCTCTGTATATTAGGGAATACCGACCAAATCAAGGCAGATACAACAAAGCTGTCCGTGAATCCGCGCGAGGCAGCCCGTAAGCCGGTTGAGGACAGCAGTGGCACTGACGGGAAATAAGCAAATGACACCGCGAAACCCGCACCTGTAAGTTCTTATGCGGGAGTGGTGTCAAAAGGAAGCCAGCCTGAGGGAAAGCAGGCTAAATCAAAAAGTATTAAAAAGGTTCTGAAAAATAAAAAGAATAAACAGCCTGAAAGGCAGGCAGCGAAAAAGCCGCTGCCTCAAAAAAAGCATGTAGTTGTAATCAAGCCACAAGATGATAAGGCAGTAGAGAACAGCGACCAGACGAAGGAAATGCTCAAGGAAAGTCTAAATCCTTCTGAGGAAGGTTGGCAAGTCCTGTCCTTCCGACAAGCCAGAAACAAGACCCTCTTTGTAGAAACAGGAGGCCCTGAGCAGGCGCAAGCCCTACTGAATAATGAAAAGTTGAGGTGTGCTGGCCTCCAGGCTGAGCTGCCTAAGAAAAGGCTTTCAAAAATGATAATTTTCGATGTCAAGCGACCTAAATGAGGCGCGAATAGTGAAAGCGATATACAAAAAAACCTCGGATCGGTGTTGCCAGGACTCCTTTAGAGTGTTGGCCAAGTCAGGTGTGAGCAAAACGGGTCGCAAAACTGGGTAGTAGAAGTAACGCCCAAAATGCGTGAAATTCTACTAAAAGGAACCCTGAGTAGTGGCAGGGTATATATAGAGTGGAATCGCTGTAAGGTGATGGACCACAGACAGGCATCTCGCTGCTACAAGTGTCAAGTGTATGGGCACGTAGCGAAGTTCTGCAAGGAAAAAGAGCCAACTTGCGGACACTGCGCCACCAAAGGACATATGTACGGGAAGTGCCCAAAGAAAGCCGAATATGCCCAGCGTACCTAAATGCTCTTGACCGACAACAGGCTAACACCGATTATGGAAGAAGCCCGTAATTTTACGGATAGTGGCCTGAGAGTGCTGCAGCTGAACGAGCTGCCAACGGTACCAAGGGAAACCGAATGAGGAATCCCGTCAAAGATATTTAGATGAGTATCGGGGTGCCCGAAGGCAGTATAAAAAGATAGTATCGCAGGCCAAGACCTCAAGTTGGCGGGAGTTCGTGGAGTCAGAAGGCAATAGAGGTCCATAGGGGAATTGTGTACAAGGGGCAGTCAAGTAAGATGAAGACAGACCTGATATTAGCAAGTCTAAATATAGACGTAGTATCGGGTGCTCGGTCCTGGAAAGAGTCAACTCAGCACTTATTGAAAGTACTCCTCACTGAGGATAACCCTCTGGACGACACTCATTTGCAAAGAAGTCGTCGCGAAGCAGCCTATGAGTCACCCGCTCTGGATGAGTCCATATATACGATGAATATATGAATTCGATATATACGATGTTAAGTTTGTTATTGGCGAAATAAAGAATAAGAAGGCTCCAGGAATGGATATGATAAATGGAGAAATTGTCCGGAAAAATGAGGACGTTCTAAGCCAGTATCTGCTTGATCTTTTCAATGGATGCCTGAGACTGGGATATTTTCCCAGTCAATGGAAAACAGGGCTTGTCAAAGTATTGTATAGAGGTGGAAATAAGCCCATCGATGATGCAAAGTCGTATCGATTGATACAACTCCTGCCCGTTTTTGGGAAACTGCTGGAAAAACTGATTATAATGAGATTGAAAAGCTTTATCAGTTTCAGTCCCGTTCAGTATGGTTTTGTATCGGGTAAATCGACGACAGATGCGATATCGAAAATCCTGGAATTGGTGCGTGGTAGTGGGCACAAATACGTCCTCACAGTCTTCCTGGACATAGCTGGGGCCTTTAATAATGTATGGTGGCCGACTGTTTTGGAGTCACTCAGAAGAAGAGATTGTCCATCAAATCTTCTGAAATTGATTCAAAGCTACCTCACCCAAAGGGTGGCGATGCTAGTGACTCAAGCCGGCGAGATTTCAAGGCCACTAATTTTTCGAGAAGTCTAAAGTGATGCTAATGAAAGGCAAACTTCATCCAGTCGTCCTCCGTGGATTAGGTTGACGATCAAGAAAGTCCATGTGACCCAGTTTGAGTATCTGGGCGTGCTGCTGGATTGGAAGCTTTCTTTTAAGCCCCATATTCAGTGGGTTGCCTCCAGATGTCTCAACTTGTACCAGGGAATAAAAAGAGCAGCCCGTGGTGAGTGAGGGCTGAAGACTGGTGTGGCCTTAACCATTTACAGGGGCTTAATAGGGAATGTCGCAGCGTACGTAGGGCTGATAAGCTTGACATGCGTTCGTACCGCGGCACTCTGTTGTGAATGCAAGGAGCCATTTTGTGCTCGGAAACAAGGGCCTATACGACATCATCCACGGCCTCCTTACCGGTGGTCGCTGGCGTGTTGCCGCTTGATCTCCTTGTGGAGATGAGAGCCCTTACCCATAAGTATAAAAAAGGGGTAATGGTTGTCCTTGATGGTGAGGAACTGCCCAGTCAGAACGCCTCCTGCTTTTGCAAAGAAAAAGATCCGGGAGTACGAGATTGGGAAGTGGCAAAGACGCTGGGATGAGGCAGAGACAGGGAGAATCGCATATGAGTTCTTCCCAAATCTGCATCACAGACTGAGATTCGATGGCTGGAGCTATCCCAAACTGTAACGCAATATTTCACGGGCCATGGGGTGTTCAATTCTAAGCTCCATGAGCTGGGTTTGAAAGATTCCCCAAATTGTGAATGCGGTGCATGGGACACAGTGCATCACGTTCTCTTCCGGTGTCCTCTCCTCGACGAGGTAAGAATCCACATGGAATTCAAACTGAAAAAGAGGGGAGAGAACTGGCCGGGAAATTGTAAAGTGTTAATGAGAAGTGCTAGCAATTTTAAAGACTTTGTCGAGTTTGCTCGTGAGGTAGCGGTAATGCGCCGGACTAGACGGATATGTAGAGGTCCGCCTCCACGTGGCAGGGATGGAAACTTGCCTACTACGTAGGCAAGGCTAAGTGACCATAGGCACCGGTTTTGGCGCTATGCGCTATGTACGGTGGCCTGGAGTGTGCTCTAATTTTTTTTGCCTGTATACCAATATGCATACTGCTTTGTACGACACTGCCCAATAATCATTATACATTTTATTGCTATTAGACTTTGGAGGCTTTGCAACTTTTATGTCACACTGTTTGTTAATGGCATCATGCCCCTATTGGGCATCTCTTCTTGCAGAGACCAATCGCTTAGCCCACAAAAATTTCGGTCACATAATGAACGTTGCTTTTTTATATGTATACTATCGGCATTTCATTACCTTGTCCGCCAAACTGCCATGGCATCTAAAACTTGTTCTTCTACTCAGTTATTAATAATAACAATAATAATAAGCTCTTTATTGGTATCAAACTACAAACATAGATACATAAATTTAACATCATATCTCGTTTTATTTTAATTCAATTATATCAAACTAAATAATTATGTCTATTTAATCAAAATAATTATAATTACTTTATTGACAGAAACAAACTAGTTCCTTAAATAAGAAATAAAAATAAATTGCACGCTTCTTTATTTTGAAATCAGGGCCATTAATGAGCATAGGCCTCTCCCATCTCATTCCATCCCTTTCTATTCAACTTTTTTATAACACTTCTGACATGCTACTTTTACTATGTCATCTTGCCATCGCATTTTTTGTCTTCCTTTCTTCCTGCTGCTACAGAAGGGTATTCACAAAGTAGCGAGTCGTGTCCATCTTCCATCATTACATCTTATGAAATGCTCAGCCTATTTCCATTTGAGTGTCTTCACAAACTTCTCTAAGTCAGTTATTATAGATACCTTACTAAAAATAAGTTAGTCCTTTTATCTATTTTACAGTTCATTAATGGAAGCAGTGACACTAGATTTCCTCTGAAGTGCCATTTCAATGTATTGATTGGTTTAGCCACCAATATTGAGATGTATCACGCTAAAATGTCAACACTTCAGGGAGTGATTAGCATTACATTGGAAGTAAAAAGTTCATTAAAAACTATGGTCCGATTCCTCTCAGATTTAAAAAAAATCTGATTTTAATAGTTTCTACAGATTTCTTCTTCTTTCAACAAATAACGAAAAAAGCGGGTGTGAAATATTCACAGCAATTCCCCTTTAAATATCTGTCTTGTGACCCTCCTACAGACTTAAGCGCGATTTCTTCGCCAGCCTCTGTTGTGCTAGCCAAGTTAGTCCTATAGAATTAATAATCAAAGACTTTTGACCGAATTCCTGTTTGAACATGGTACATTAAATTATTATTATTTGCAACATATTTTTTATTTTTTTTTAATTTAAGGCGTGTCAACATCTGTGGTCATTGGCGCCCGGAGCGTTCTCAGTGCACAGCCGGCATCCGGACCGTGTTCTCTCTTACAGACAACACTGTCCATCACCGGACAGTGAGAGGCTCCTAGGAAGAAAAAATCTAAGGGTAGCACAGCTGGTCTAGAACCCGGGTCCTCCGCGTGAGAGTCCAGTACGCTAGTCACTTAGCTATTCCCTTCCCTTATCAACATGTTAACAAGGAAACATTGATTTAAGATAGGAAACAACCAGGCAAGTAGAGAAATTTAAGCTGTAAAAGAAAATGCTATTTATAAGGCTATAGTCTTTATTGATAAGAGCAAAGACGGTGATCATGTAGACGCGGCTTTTGTGGGTTACTTGATGGTTCATGCAAGTGTGAAGGATTGTTGAAATTAATCAGTAACTGCTCGAATAATCAGGCTGAGCTTCTGTGGTTGTCAAGGCTTTGATTGATTCCATCACACAGATAGGAAGGAAATAGACAGTCAGTTTACCAAAAGCCCATAAACATTTTGAAAATAAATTATCCATTGGTTGATAAAGTAAGATGGCAGGCAGCACCCAGATCACTGAGATATAAAAAATACAATTAAATATCGCATTGGTGATAATAATAACAATTGACGAGCTCGTAAAATTAACATCAAACGTAAACTTTGTGACCGAAGTACGCGCATGAGACGCTAGACGGCCCTGCAGTTTATAAGTGGGGCAAATTCTAGAGATAGACTTACCTTCTCGCCCACTTTATTGAGAGTACTCGTGCGAGAGAGTACGTACGAAAATTGGCTTTCTAGTGAGCGCTGTGCAAGTTTTGCCGGCAAATTTATCTATTTACCGATTATACCGTTTTTCATATGATAAAGCCTTTTCCCATACTTTTCTTACATTTGCAAGTATTTTCTTGTAAATAGTATTCTTGAATATATTTCTTTCTACAATTTTGTAAAGGTATTTCTTATTTCTTTTGATTTGGAAAATATAATGTATGTTTTACTTTGCATGTTCATTTTCCATTTTGATTGATATTGCCCGTATGAGAAGATCTGTCAGTTGGCCTTAGACAGCCAACAGTTAACATCCCCACTTTATAACTATTTCCTTTTTTAAAAAGTCAGTTTACTTAATAATCAGTGTCACTAAATGAATTGTCATTTATTTATTTATTTTTTTTTTTTTGAAGTATAGGTCAGTTAATAAAACTGAGGGAAATAAAGTTTGGGCTACTAACTAGACGTGTTGGGCATAAGTCCCCTTCAAATAATACAGCTTTGAAAAATAATGGTACTGGTCAAAATAAAATTATGGATCAAACAAACACTACACCTACTGTAGATG
The DNA here is from genome assembly GCA_011037195.1 of Triatoma infestans. Classification (NCBI taxonomy): domain Eukaryota; kingdom Metazoa; phylum Arthropoda; class Insecta; order Hemiptera; family Reduviidae; genus Triatoma; species Triatoma infestans. The sequence continues at coordinate 125,186 of JAAEAF010014565.1, read as the reverse complement.
ATTGTGCCCTAAAAAATGATAGTAGAAATAACAGTAACATAAATATGGGCGGGAATAATTTGATCAAGTAATAATTTGAATAATTTGGTTAGTAATGCAAGAAAACGCAAAGCGGAAACAAGTCCGCGAATGAAAAAATGGGATAAGTTTGTCCAATAAATATCAGATATTGCCAACATCAGGCCTGTTATTTTTTTGTGGAGGTTGTACAAATTCAAGACATATGTCTGGTTTAATAAAACAGAGTGACTTTTAATGGAACTTTATTGGATATTATTGGAAAATAGGTATTCTTAGTTTGAAATGATATAGTGATTTTCTTTGTTCTTCAATTATTAATTGTATATAGCTAATATTTTTTTAATGTACTCCTATTTTTTTATTCAATTTAGCACTTATATTCTCCGATATCGCTGCTTACTTATATTCCGTTGCACCCACACATGTTTTTTTTTTTTTTTTGAGCAATGAACCTTTCGGTTATTATGCTCTTTCAATCAATCTAGTATTTAACTCCACCCTTTCAACCTTCAACATTCACACAATTGCCGGGGTGCCAATCCCGGTTCACACCCTCCCAACCTATGCGATGGCTCCCGAAAGAAAATACATATTTCAATACTTAATATAATGTTGGAACTTGTCATCTCTGGCCAAGATTGGCTCCTTTTCACTGCATTCATAGATCATACATATTCATTCAATTATCCATTCATAACTGCAATCACGCCAATAAATACATGTATACCAACCGTTACATTCACGCCATTTGTTTATTCTAAACCTCAATAATACACTATTCTATATCGGGGTAGAGTACTCTATATTTCTCTGGTCCCTTAATTCTAAACCTAAATTATGTACAAAGTATTTACACTTCATAGATTTCTTCAAATCTTGCCACAAAGACCTATATCTTTTATAAATTTTATTATCCTGTCTACATTAGCTGGGTCATTTTTCAAATCCTCGGTTAAGGAGTTTGGAATATTATTCTGTTGCCTATGTAGTTGGTACGACTGACATTCAACGATAATATCCTGGACGGATAATGGGACATTACATGGACCACACATTGGGTTAGGATCGCCACACATCAGGTAACCATGGTTTAGCCAAGTATGTCCGATCCTCCCTCAAACGAGCCACTACTACCTCCTCTCTCCTGATAGATCTACAGGAAGAGTCCCAGGTCTGCACAGTACCTTTAATTGTTCTTAATTTATTATTTACAGAAAGAGCACTCCACACTTGCTGGTTTTCCAACAAAATGAATATGCATTGCTACGACGGATAAAATACCAGATAATTTTTATTGTTGTAATTGGTTTCGTAGAGCTTGAAAGCATCATAGATATTTTCCGTGTTACTCTGCTTATTTTGGTAGTCATCGACTGGTTTCGTACGTTCGCCCATCATCAGAATGTTTTTGTCAAAAACAGTGTGATAACATAGACTTGCACTGAGCAAATTCAGTTTAATACATTCAGTATATTAATACATTTATTTACTATTTATATCTATTTTTATTTATATAATATTTTCCTTTACTCCTAGAGAGATTGGTCCTGCGATTGTGTCCAATTTTCGAAATTGAGTTTTTCACCGGGAATACATGTTTTGAAGTCCCTTAAGTACGAAAAAAAAAAATTTTTAGCGAACGGTGTGTGCGAGTGAGCGCGGGATTTAACGAAATATCTCAACAATGTAAAAACGCATCAAGTTCAAAGTTGGTGTTCCGCCTAGGCACTACCGCCGCCGCAGCTAACTCCAAGGTTTCTGGCAAAATCCATCAACCAGAATTGCGATTTTACTGAATGTTTTTTTAAACATTTTTCTGAAAAACATTGTTCTGAAGAATCTGAGAAATCGAAATTCAAATGTGTTGTTCAATATTATTTTGTACTCTCTCCAATGAATCATTCTACTGCCCTGGGCTGATATTTTGGCACTTGTCTCCCCCACCACCTCTATATTTATGTTAAAACAAATTAGCAAAATCAGATATTTAAAGAGAATTGTTGTGGTGGTTGGTTCCGCAGAGCTGGAAAGCATCAGAGACATTTTCGTGGTAGCCTGCTTCATTTTAGTTTTAAATACAGTTTAAAAACACCAGTCAGTGTGTAAACTAAATTTGCTCTGTGCAAGTCTGTGTTGTCTCACCCTGTCTGAAAAATGCATCCTGAAGATGGGCGAACGCCCGAAACCGGTCGATAACCACAGAATGAAGCAGGCTACCATGGAAAATGTCTCTGATGTTAAAGAGAATTCGTCATATTGTAATTGTATTAGTTTGTACCGTAACTTTGTCAACCAGACACTTTTATATACAGATTTGTCTATGTTCAAAATAGATTCCACTCTGTCCTGTAGGTACGGGAAATTATACCTTTATTAACAATTTGTACGAAAAGTTAAAAAAAAATCTGGTATGTTACATTCTAACACTTTCTCTTCCCGCAATTTACATGATTTTTATGCTTTATTATTTGTATTACGAGTATACTGAAAATGTATAGATATGCATCCGAAATATCGTAATTTCGGTTCACCGATTTTTTTTTTTTAAACTCAGATTTTTCGCCACATATTAAATTCTCATTAATATGATACAAACGATGGAATGGTATAATGTATTGAAATGACAATTAGAGGAAAGCCTAAGTGCCCTCACCCCCCACCCCACCACTAACACACCTTTAATGAATTTTCCCGGAGAATATTTTTCAAATAGAAATTGCAGTTCTGTGTGTATGTGCAGTAGACATGCCAGAATTTAAAGAAAATCGCAAAAAGCCATTTTCGAAAATTGCAAAAACTGGTATGACTGTTATTGATGGTTGACTGTTATTGGCCAAGACCCAATCTTCGCGTCCTCCAAATAGAAGAACCTAAATGTAATACCAAATTTAAGCTTTCTTTGATTTTTTGCGTTTTTGTATTAAACTGACCACATATACACACAAACACACACATATTCATATGTTCACACATACACTATTTCTAAAAACCGTATTCAGGGGACCTCAAAACATCTATTTCCAGTGAAAACTCCTTTTTGAAAGTTTGACAAAAACTCAATACAGTAATTTTTTCTTAAGTCAGTTAGAGAAAGTAAAAATTGGTGAATTTAAATTGTTACTAACTGCTGCAGTGAAAGAAAGTGGTATGAGTGTGCCACACCAGATTTTTTTTTTTCGAATTATCTTAATATTCTTTTTAAATGTCCTATAAAACAAGATTAATTTTTTTTTTTTTTTAGTATGTGGACTAAGCTGGCAACTGAAGGAGATAAGTTTAATAAATGACAGGTGGGTGTGGCGTATGGCTCAGACAGTGCCCTGTGCCACTAATGGACTCAAGCTCCACTGTAATAAAAGCTAATAGTTTAAAACGTTTAGTTTCTCGTACTCCTAGTAAAAGGAAGTATTACGATCGCCACAAATTTTCCAAATCGAGCTTTCAGAAATTGGAGAACAACGTCTGTTTGGTGGGTGTGTATATGTGTGTGTAGTAGCTAATTCAAAAGCGGAAAGTTCAAACTTGGTTTTCATTTAGTGGCTAAAGGAAATTTACTCCAACTTTAAAACTATTAGACATTAGACGTGCTACATCAATAATTACACACAAACAGATCTAAACTTCTACTTGAAACATTTTTTTTTTAAAATCGGCTGCAACAATTTTTAATAGCCACAACTCGTTTATAAGCTCGACCATACTTGATTAAAATTTCAAACATATGCGACTTTTCTTAAAGGAAGAATACTTGCCGCGGCATAGTGAGAAATCAACAGAGACGTACTAATTTATTTCATTCAATATATTTTGCTCATAAACGTTAATTGCTTACTTGATAAGTTAAAATACAGAATGTGTTCAAAGTTCAAACAAATTATTATTATTATTATTACCGGGTGCCTGATAGCGTGGGACCTAAGCCTATATGGCTTTTATCCCCCGATGCCCCCCATATCATCCCCTTAAACGATCTCTCCCGGTGGCTTACCGGTCAATCTACAATATCCCAAGATATCCTTGAACTCCAACTCGCCCAGGCAATCCTGCGAGAGTGGTGCCCTCCCAAATACGCGAAACCTAGTACCAGCGAAACGGGGACACTGACATAAATAGTGGTACACCGTTTCCCTGAATCCGTCGTCGCAGTTCTGACAAATGGGACTAGACGTCCTCCCTATGTTAAACAAGTGACTAGACACCCAAGTAAGTCCAGTCACTACCCCCACCAAGGTCCTCAGACCTGACTTACTAAGGGACAGGAGATACTCCGAAACTCCCTGCTTAATTCCTTTTATGAATCTTTTGGCTCCCTGCGTGTCCCCCCAGCATTTCTCCAAGACTCTCATCTCCCAAAATCTAATCTGTTTGTCGCGAAACTTCTTCGTGACGGCAAGGGCTGGTTCAGGACCACAAAATGGTAATGATGATCCCTCCCTTCCAATGATCCGCCCTCTCATTGCCCTCCATTCCCGCATGTCCGGGAATCCAATAGAGACGCACCTTAACCCTCCGAGCCAAAGCATTAAGCCTTCTCCTACATTCTCCCACTAGCTTCGAGCTCCACCATGGCTTGCTCAAAGCCCTCAGTGCGGCCTGACTATCAGAGAAAATCCGCACCTGTTTGATCTCTCCCTGCCACTCCCCCACAAGGCTGCAGCATTCAATGATGCTGGATCTCGGACATCCCACCATCTCGGACTGGAAAACAGTGGCCAAACCACCCAAGGCCACCGAACTCCCTCTATCCAACTCCTGCAATCATGCTCCCGCTCCTGACAGGCCAGTCCCCTACTGCCTAGTGAAGTTCAAAAAATATGAACAAGTAAAATTTAACAAAAGGAAGGTGGAGTGAAAGAGAAATTTAACTAGTGAGCAAAACTGTGAGTGCGAATTTATCTCCGCAACCACTTGTCTGATTTTCATGTTCCTCAGCTCATTATTCTTGAAAAAAAAAAATCTATCAGTGGAAAAAATAAAAAGTTTGGGTTTCCATTTGAAATAAATAAAGTTAGCATTGATTTGGGCACTTAGCACATTGCGCACATACGTGTGACTGTCATATTCTGAATCTACACAAACAAATAAGGGGGGTTACCATTTACGATTTCTTTCCATCTTCATAGAGACATGAGATAAATGGGGTGTGCACATTAGTTGGGACGCCCTCTATATACTGTCAATAGTAATAAATGAAAAATAAATAAATAAAAACATTGAAATAAGTGACCCAGGTTATCACTTATCTGGATCCGAAAATTCTTAGGTTGTCCAGAAAGTTTATCTCACATTTTGTGCGAATCTCACTAATAAATCATGTGAGAATAATTCATAACATATCAAAAATCCCAGATATGGTTATTTATAATTATTTAGCAATGCAAATTAACGTTTATGTAGGTCTTTATTGGTTACTGATATTCATTTAATTGTAGAGCAGTGAATGGTTTGGGTTGTGTTTGTTCGCGTGGTGTGGGGTGTGTAGACAGCGAAATGGATCAGTAAATAAATATAAGCAACCGCCTCAGGCAACGGCAATTCATAAATGTATCTCTGTTTATTTAGAGCAACGCTCAGATTTCCACATTCACAGCAGTGCGCTACCCATTATTATTCCGAAGATGTACACCACATAGTTTCCTCTATATTCGCTAAAAAGAAATAGACTTTGAAATAAAAAAGAAAAGAAAATAACTGAAGAGAAATGAAAAAAAAAAGTGTATTGAAATACAGCCTTTAAAAATGTATTCCAATTCCAATATACAAGCAAGATCTAAACCAGCGGGGGCGAGAAGAGTACTGATCAAGGTGGCTCTGCAGAAACATAATCCGACCTTTCATTGTGCGCAGGCTTTCAATTTTTTTTTCCACGTTTAAGCTGCGACGGAGGCTCCACTGCACACTGCTAATGAATATTATCTACGACAAACTCCATCAAATTTATTAACTGTTGAAAACTTCCCAGTTGGTGAACACTTGGGCCGTAAATTCCAGTTTTTTACAGTTTTTTTTTAGAAAAGAGTATTTAGGTTTTAGTTTTTGAAAATGGCATCAATAATTTGCCTCATAACTTTGCATAGCGACTATACACGTAAAAGCACATCACTTTTATTTAAATATCCTTGCGGGAAAATTGATTTTTGGAGCGTTCTTTGGAAGGTGGAATGTTTAAAGTGCCACTGTAGCACTATACAGTCAGCCCCCGACTTACATAACACGCGACTTACATAAATTCGCAGTTACGTAACATTTCTGAAAAATTACAGTTTAACAATATTGAGATATGTAAGCTACAAATAAAAAGTTAAAATAAATAGAAACCTAAAAATTGCATTGTGTGTACCCAAACATATCTCTTTCTACCATAACTATCTCACATGCGCATGCGTATTCACATGTGTTTATGATGTTTGCCCGATCTAAAATGTATACAGTATCACGTTGATAGATTTGATTATTTTAAAATATTTCTAATGTTATGTTGCAGATGTCTGTCTTTAATTATTATTACAATAAATATTGCACTTAAAAAAATTTACGAATTCGATTTACTTAAAATTCCAGATACGTAATAGTTCAAGGAACGCATTACTTATGTAAATCGGGCGATGATGTATAACATTAAGATACATTAAAGGCCTTGTTAGAATTTCACAGCTACAGTCCTATCTGTTAGATCGCTTCTTCCAAGTCATCCAAGGCTCTTCTTCCTTTCCAATTCATCCTATCCTTGCAGGAGTTCCTCAAGAGAGCATACTAAACATTGTATATAGCACACATTCCTCTCAATCTTAACACAACCGTTTATTCTTTCGCTGAAGGCAATTCTCTCCCACAATATTGACCCTGTAATTGTCACCCGATCCTTTCAATCTCTTCTTCAAATCCTCGAACCCTGGTTCCGCAAACGGAGAATGAAGGTCAACGAGAGCAAACTCAAATAGCATTCATTCGAACCACGTTTCTATTCCTTCGGCAAACCAAGTGCGTTATCTGGGCTTGTACCTGGACAAACGCCTTACGTGGAACCCAATATTCGACATAAGCGACAAGAACTTAACTCTATACCGAATGATCAAAAGACCACTCGACAGACGATCAAAACTAACTCTTTCAAACACAAAACACAGTCCTGTTTTCTCTTATCTGGGACATAGTATGGATCAGCAAAGCGCCCCAATCTCCATTGCATCAATCCCTCCAAACAAAAATCCTTTGCAGAATCGTCGATGCTCTGTTTTACGTCAGCTATTCATACTGACCTAGAAATCCCTCCTCCAGATATATTAAATTTAATTCCAAACTTTCCCATCACTACAACCTACTGATACGCCCTTGTCACAGACAACACTTCCTACTAATCTTTCCCAAAGGCTAAAGCGCCCATGGCCTCGCGATCACGGGACCCTTTCTCAGGATTCACGAATTCATTTCATCAGGATCTACACTAACCAGCTTACGATGGTCATTGTTGGATGGGTCTCGTTGATTCTGCCACATCATGTTATTTTATTTTTTATTCATTTTTTTTTTCTGTTTTGGTTTGTTTTTATTTATTTTGCTTTTATTTTATTGTTTCCTCTAGTGGGATTAAAAAAATTTGTGTCATGTTATTTTATGTCATCTCATTTGCTTGTTGTGTAAATACGCAGTTGCAAATAAAATTATAAAATGTTGAAAGAAAGTAAGTAAAGAATTTGAAGTATGAGTAAAATTGGTTAACAAAATTGTGGCTTTGCAGATGAGGTTTGTGAGTTGATACCACCAGATGTAGTGGAATCGTTTAATGGATGTTCTGATCCCACCGTGATACCACCAGATGTAGTGGAATCGTTTATTGTGATTCCTGAGGTATGTAGTAGATGTCTTGAAGACGGCGGAAGTTAGTTTAGAGATTTTTGGAAGTTAGTGCTCGAAGTATTAACACGGAATTTATAAAAATAGACTGTATTTGTACAATAATTGAAACGTGAGTAATGGTAACTATTAACAAGAAATACTTAGAAATAAATAGGAGATAAATTACTAATAATTTAGAATGATTAAAATAAATGAACAAAGATGCACAACTAAGGGAATAAGTATAAATAAAACCTGTATAGGGACGCGGAAACTGCTGCTCGTATAATAATCTTGAAGACGTACTGAAGTATAATCATATAATCATCCCCTCTTCCAATGAGGCAAAGTTTATATATTAGTGTTAGCAACACTCACACCAAGACATCTGTCCTAGTGTGCGACCTTGGTTAGTTTGGTGACCAGCGATTTAGGTCAGTGGCCAGCCTTAGCGGTGCTTGCTTTGATGTAAAGCATCGACCCTTGGTTTTGTTTGTTTGGCCGCGGCCTTGTCTTGAAGACAGCAGCCGGCTAGGCCACTAGTTATAAATTATTCTTTCTTTGTTATGTGTTGTGAAGGTTTGACGTTGCTATGACCTTGCCATGTCATTACAGTTTGTTACTTGAAAACGGCTCCAACGACATCCTTAAAATTCGGCACACAGTGAATGCAGTTATGTACGTACCACTTATCACTTATTTGGAACATTTTACTGGAATAATTTATTGTGGGCAAATTCTGGGAAAGTTGAGACGTTAGACTTCAAGTGTAGTGACCACATTCACTTACCTGAAATTCGCTGAGACCCAACTAGTACTCCTCATCGCCACCTATTTGTCAAGGGCAAATACACATTGAGTAAAAATACCAAATTTGAAGATAATGTATGAATTTATGATTATTCTATTACCAACTAAAAGAAAAGCGTGTGTGTTTCGTGCAAGGTTTTTTCAGTTAACTTAAGTATGGGTTTATTGGATGTTTACTACCAGCCAGGTAAATACTTTAAATTAATTTTAGTTATATATGCTTCACTGATATTTTAATATTAATGTTGATGAAGTGTGCTCTAGATTGGGATCCCCAGGTGAGGACAGACACCACCTTGCATTCAAGTTGTATAACTGTGTGTCAATGAAATATAAGACTTTATATAAGTCTTCACAATTACGAAATGTAATCCTCTTATTAAGAAAGCTTTTCTTTCTAACACAAATTGATTTTTTCCAAATATGATTTTTACAAAAAAAAAAGTTTTAATGCCATTGAAAAAATGTCTAATAGCCTTGAAACTCTACATTCATCCAACTCTCAACTTACCTGAACAATCCCATTTAGGAAAAAGAAAGAAGTGCTGGTGGGAAGTCTATTCACAAGTTGTGTTCAGAAAAAGAAATTAAATATTCCACTGCTTCCAGAAAGTTTGCCCTTCACCTGCTGATGCCTTCAGGTCTCGAATTACCGACAGTGATCTTGCCTCAATAAACACCTCCGTAACTTATCATAAATGGACAAATGTCCATTAAAGTCTAAATGTGATGAATCTTCGCTTGTTAAATGTTCTTCGAAAACGTTCCTCATTAATAGAATAATTACCACAGCTAAATTTGCGAACGAATTCGACATGTGCGTTTTGTTAATGCAATACAGCACATATCTTATTGTGTGCATCGGTAGCTCTTTTTCTTTTTCAGAAAGAACATAGAACAATATATGGCGAAAATACTCATGTTGGTTTTCCAATTTTAAAATGACACCAAATAACCGACACAATATTTATACTGAATGATAATAAGTCAAGCTTCAACTAACAAACGCCAATATAGTTTTGATATTTGTAAAGCTAATTAACACTAATTGATTTTCAACCCTTAGTCTAAAGTCCAGAAAACCGAAAGAACTTTCCGCACAACGCTTTCCGCTCAATGTAATGAATCTTGCCTACGGTATTAAGTTGACGACAGAAACATAAGATGGAAAATGGAGTGAACTTTATTAACTCAGATTAGACATTGAGCTAGATATTGAACTATTCCTGTCACACTTATTACGTATATTATTATTGCATACTCTCTTAGCCACCGTACCTAGCGCATAGCGCCAAAACCGGTGCCTATGGTCACTTAGCCTTATCTACAAAGTAGATAAGTTACCGTCCCTGCCACGGGGAGGCGGACCTCTACTTATCGTCTAGTCCTTCTTATTACCGCGACTTCTTGAGCGAACTCGACAAAGTCTTCGAAATTCCTTGCATTTTTTACCAGCTCTTTACATTCTCCCGGCCAATTCTCCCCCCTACTTATCAGCTTGAATTCCATATGGATTCTAGCCTCGTCGAGGAGAGAACACCGGAAGAGAACGTGATGCACCGTATCCCGTTGAATCTTTCAATCCCAAGTCGAAGAGCCTAGAATTGAACTCCCCGTGCACCGTGAAATATTGTGTAACGGTCTGGGATACCCGCAGCCATCGCATCGACAGACTGTGATGCAGATTCGGAAGGAACTCATAAGTGGTTCTTCCTGTCACTGCCTCATCCCAGCGGCTTTGTCACTTCCCTATCTCATACTCTAGGATCGTTTTCTTTACGAGAGCAGGAGGCATCTGACTAGTCAACTCCCACCATCAAGGACGATCATGCCCCTTTTTTGGTGCTTATATCGTAGGGCCCTCATCTCTGCTTGGAGATCAAGCGGCAACACTCCAGCGACCACCAGTAAGGAGACCGTGGATGATGTCACGTAGGCCCTAGTCACCGAGCATAAAATAGCTCTTTGCATTCTTAATAGAATGCCGCTGTACGACTGCATGTCCAGCCTGTCGGCCCAACAGGCAGCTGCGTACGTTGCGACATTCTCTATTACGCCCTTACAGATAGTCAGAGCCACACCAGACTTCAGCCCCCACTCTCCAACGGCTTCTCTTTTGATCCCCTGGTATAAGTTGAGACATCTTGAGGCAACTCGCTAAATATGGGGCTTAAAAGAAAGCTTCCAATCCAGGAGCACGCCCAGATACTCAAACTGCGTTACGTGAGCTAAGTAGATGTAATTTACCGGTTCTAGGTCCATTTTTTTTGAGCCCCAGGCACTTATGAATTTACGCCCGAAGGCAGGGGTGTGGCGCGCGGCTACAAAATTACGATGAGATCCCCCCATCTGATTTTTAACCATGGAAAAAAATATTTTTGAGCCACGGGATGGCATGCGGCTACGTTTTGAAAAATCTAGCTTGAAAACAATCTAAGGTAAAAAGAATATTTGTTAGCCGCGAGATGGGCATGCCTGACCTGCGGCTATGTTTTATAATATTTAGCTTGAAAATATAAGGTCGAAATTTGTCAGGGAAAAAAAATTTTTTTTGAGCCGGGAGATGGCATGCGGCTAAGATGTGTAATATTTAGCTTGAAACATTTTAAGGACTTTAATAACGTTTTTGAGCCGTGAACTGTCATCCAAGTCGAGGGCTACTATTTTATAATATTTAGCTAAACACTTTAGTATTTTTTGATATTTTGTTCATGTTTACACTTATAATATTTTAGCTAAACACATTCTAAGGACTTTAACATTGTTTTTGAGCCGTGAGATGGCATACAAGACTAGGGCTAATATTTTATAATATTTAGCTAAACACTTTAATATTTTTTGATATTTTGTTCATGTTTAAATTATGTTTACACTTATAATAGTTTAGATAAACACATTCTAAGGACTTTAATATTGATTTTGAGCCGTGAGATGTCATCCAAGTCTAGGACTAATATTTTATAATATTTAGCTAAAAACATTAAATAAATTATCATTCAATACTATGAATAAAGACTTTGTTTTTTTTTATGTATTGTTAATAACATTCTAAGGACTGTAATATTGTTTTTGAGCCGCGAGATGGCTTCCAAGTCGTGAGCAAACATTTTATAATATTTAGCTAAGGACTTTAATATTTTTTGATATTCAATACTTTGTGTATTTTTATGGATTCTATTCATGTTTATACTTATAATATTTTAGATAAACACATTCTAAGGCCTTTAACATTGTTTTTGAGCCCTAAGATGGCATACAAAACTAGGGCTAAGTTTTTATAATATTTAGCTTGAAACATGTTAAGGACTGTAATATTTTTTTTGAGCCGTGAGATGACATCCACCTCGAGGGCTAAGTGGTTATAATATTTAGCTAAGGACTTAAATAATTTCTGATATTATCTTACAATACGATGAACAAATGCTTTGTGTTTTTTAGGTATTGTTAGACTATACTATGAACAAAGACTTTGATTTTTTTATGTATTCTTCTAAGGACATTCTAAGGACTTTAATATTGTTGTTAAGGCGTGAGATGACATCCCAGGACTAAGGCCAAATATATTATCATCCAATACCATAAACAAAGACTTTGTTTTTATTATGTATTGTTGGAAACATTCTATGGACTGTAATATTTTCTTGAGCCGTGAGATGCATCCAAGACTGGGGCTATGTTTTTATAATATATAGCTAAACACATTTTAAGCAGTTTAATATTGTTTTTTAGCCGTGAGATGTGACATCCAAGTCGCGGGCTAAGTTTTTATAATATTTAGCAACAAACATTAAATATATTATCATCCTATACTATGAATAAAGACTTTGTTTTTTTAAGTCGAGGGCTAAGTTTTTATAATATTTAGCTAGAAACATTAAATATATTATCATCCAATACTATGAACAAAGACTTTGTTTTTTTTATTTATAGTTAGATACAATATTTAGCTAAACACATTTTAAGGACTTTCATATTGTTTTTGAGCCGTGAGATGACATACCAGGACTGGGACTAAGTTTTTATAATATTTAGCTACAAACATTAAATATATAATCATCCTATACTATGAACAAATACTTGTGTTTTTTATGTTTATGTTCATGTTTAAAGTAAATTATGTTTACACTTATAATAGTTAGCTAGAAACATTCTAAGGACTTTAATATTGATTTTGAGCCGTGAGATGACATACCAGGACTAGGGCTAATATTTTATAATATTTAGCTAAGCACTTTAATATTTTTTGATATTATCATACAATACGATGAACAAATACTTCGTGTTTTGTATGTTTATGTTCATGTTTAAATTAAATTATGTTTACACTTATAATATTTAGCTAGAAACATTCTAAGGACCATAATATTGCTTTTGAGCCGTGAGATGACATCCTAGACTAGGCGGCTAAATATATTATCATCCTATTCTATGAATAAAGACTTTGTGTCTTTTTTATGTATTGGTAGAAACGTTCTAAGGACTTTAATATTTCTGTTGAGCTGTGAGATGACATCGAGGGGGCTAAGTTATTATAATATTTAGCTATAAGGACTTTAATATTGTTTTTGAGCCGTGAGATGACATTCAAGACTAGGGCGAAGATTTTATAATATTCAGCTAGAAACATTAAATATATTATCATCCAATACTATGAACAAAGACTTTGATTTTTTTATGTATTGTTAGAAACATTCTAAGGACTTCTATATTGTTTTTTAGCCGTGAGATGACATCCAAGTCGACGGTTAATATTTTATAATATTTAGCTAGAAACATTAAATAAATTATCATTCAATACTATGAATAAAGACTTTGTTTTTTTTTTTATGTATTGTTAGAAACATTCTAAGGACTTTAATATTGTTTTTGAGTCGTGAGATGACATCCCAGGACTAGGTCCATCTATATTATCATACAATACGATGAACAAATACTTTGTGTTTTTTATGTTTGTGTTTAAATAAAATATGTTACTGTTTAAATTAAATTATGTTAAAAATTATAAAATTTAGCTAAACACATTCTAAGGACTTTAATATTGTTTTTGAGCCGTGAGATGACATACAGGACATGCTGCTAAGTTGTGTAAAATTTAGCTAGAAACATTAAATATATTATTATACGAATACTATGAATAAAGACTTTGTTTTTTTTAAGTCGAGGGCTAAGTTTTCATAATATTTAGCTATAAACATTATCATCCAACACTATGAACATGGACTTTTTGTTTTTTTTATGTATCATTAGAAACATTCTAAGGACTGTAATTTTTTTGTTGAGCCGTGAAGACTGGGGGGGGCTATGTTTTTATAATATTTAGCTACAAACATTAAATATATTATCATCTAATACTATGAATAAAGACTTTGTTTTTTTATGTATTGTTAGAAACATTCTAAGGATGTGAATATTTCTGTTGAGCCGCGATATGACATACAAGACTAGGGCTAAGATTTTATAATATTTAGCTAAAGACTTTAATATTTTTTGATATTATTATCATACAATACGATGAACAAATACTTTGTGTTTTTTTTTTATGTTCATGTTTAAATTAAGTTATGTTTACACTTATAATATTTAGCTACAAACATTAAATATATTATCATCCTATACTATGAATAAAGATTTTATGTATTGTTAGAAACATTCTAAGGACTTTAATATTTTTGTTGAGCCGGGAGATGACGTACAGGACATGCGGTAAGTTGGCTGGAAACATTAAATATATTATCATCCAATACTGAACATGTATTTTTATGTATTGTTTCACTTTTTATGTGTATTAATACTAGTATACTATGTTTTTTCATGTTTTAATACGTGTGTGTATTCTGTATTTTTTACTTTTTTAAGTTTAGTACTACTATGTTTTATGTATTGTTTCATTTTTTTTTTGTATTAATACTAGTATACTTTTTTTTTTCATGTTTTAATGCTTGTGTTTTTTGTAATTTTACTTTTATGTTTAGTACTAGTTTGTGTTAAAACTGGTATGTTTAATACTTGTGTTTTTTGTATTTTTACTTTTTACATGTAGCAAGGCAGTTAACCCAGGACCAAACTTTGTAGCATCGTAAGTGTGAACAGTAGTACGTTGACATGTCCAAATTAATCCTTTAGGAGTGCTTGGCTTGAGCAAATTGCAATAAATTGGCTTTGGAATGTCTTGTAACACATGAAGTGATACCTCCACGAATACCGGATTCAATCATAAGATGTTCATCATAATCGGTCAATAGTTCCAATTTTACTTGTGTATATTTCAAACAGGCGTCAAATACCAACCCAGGCGTTGTGAATTACCAGCTTGGCTCAATGCTGTAAATAGATTCACACACATTTCTAAACTGTTCAACTATGTCGCTTAAAAGAATTATGCCTGTTGTTAAATACAATTCTGTGTAATCTCTAAGTGTTTGTATATTGAAAGCGGTCCAGACTTGAAACTTCATATCATATAAACTAAATATACAAAGATCTATAACCTATGTTTTAAAACATTACTTTGGGAAAATTCCTTTTAACGCCACTTTTAGCGGAGGGTTGGGGTTACAGCTTCTCTAAAGTGATATCATAGTTGATTATACAATTCTATCATCCAAACAAAATTAAATAGATGGCCAAAATTCCAAGTTTTAAGACAAAATTAGTAAACCGGAAGTGCGCTTTTACTGAAAAGTTTTTTCAGTTTTCGACGAATTTCATTAAATTTGGTACACAAACTATATTATTATTAATAGTCTTTATTACAAATAATGAAAAAAAAAAAAATAATCCAAAAACACCAACCATGGTCACAGACCGTCGGTGGAGACACAAACTATAATGTCAATTATAATTTTGAAAACTGGAGTAAAAGAAAGTTGTGTGAGTGTTTCACACCAGATTTTTTAGGCCAAAGACAATTCTTATGCGTTTTTACATGTAAAAACAAAAAAATCCACCATCCTATGCACTTGCCCATGTAAAAACAAAAAAAAATCCATCATCCTATGCACCTGCCTGATTGTACCGCATCCAGCGACCGCAAAGCGGATTCGACAATATTTGTATCCTACTTGTGCAGCGTTTTATCGGGGCTGATTGGAACCTTGCCGAGCGCCCTAGCTTACACGTTCGTCAAAATACCCACTTCTGGATAGCGAACTAGTCGGTTCCCCTGAGCTCCGAAGAGAATCAGAGGGTCTCCTCCTAGCCACTTACACATAGGCATGGTGTGAGGACTTAATTGGATTTGAGAAGAATAGCTAACTAGTCGGTTCTTCTGGGCTCCGAAGAGAATCAGAGGGTCTCCTCCTAGACATAGGACTTAATTGGATTTGAAAAAATAGAAATTAAACTTACCCCGAGTGTTGTGAAGACGAACAAAGCTGGAGTTGTAATGTACATTACTCCAGTATTTATACTGTTTAAATGAGGTCCCCCCCACTTAAACAAAACACCCACTTGTTAGAAATACAAAGCTGATGAACATCCGGTGTGTGTGTATATATATAAAAATAAGATTATAATTTTTATTGAAATAATTTTAACATATAATAAGATAAAAGGCGGTCAATTCATAGCTGAGTACATCCTGTGTGTAGATAAAATATAAAATAATAAAATAAAGTCGGTGAGCAATAAATAGAGTTGCGATAAGGTGTGTTTCTATATACCGCCTTTGTCTGATAAAAAATTTCTTTATACAATATTGCGATTTCCTATTCATTACTTGTTATCTATATCTATATAATTATCTGCAATTTATCGATTTATAATTTATATTAGTTTAAACTAAGATAATTCATTTTTTCTTAATACAATTCTTTCTTTTATTTTCTTTAACATAATCAATTTCTTTCATTTTTAAATAATGAACTTCTTTATACAATTAGTTATATCTATGGATAGTATTTAATATGTGATATTTCTCTTAATATTATTTTCCTTTTATTTCACAATATATTTCTTTATACAATTTATCTTTTCTCAATATGATTCTTTATTTTATTTTATATTTTCCATAATTGCTGTATATAATTAGTTTATATTGATAGTAGTAGATAAAAGAGTGTTCCAGGCCACATGACGTCATCAACGTTTGATTACCCCCCCATCTAAAATGGGTAGAGGGTATTCTTTTAAGAATAAAAATATTAGCAAAGGCTGGATTCGATCGCACGACCATTTGCTCCAACACCAGTTCTCTCTGTGCACTCTGCCACTCTGTTCCATATTACAACCTCTTTTTAGATGTGTATGCTAACTCTCCGACTGCAGTTCAGACGCGGTCGTTGGCCTTTCTTCTCTTTCTGTGCACAGACCTTTGGTTTATTTCGTAGCTTTTCTTTTTCTAATATTAATTTTCTAATATTAGTTTTGTATTTTATTTATATAATAAATAGTATGTAAGTAATAAGTAGTAGTAGTATACAGTTTTACTATGTACTACTCTTTTATATACTACTTATTATTTGTATTTTATTTCAAATCATTAACAGTAGGGATCTATGCATATTTCTTCCTTCTTAATGTGGGAGCAAACATAAAAGCACTATGAAACTGGTTTTAAATGTACTACAGAATACTAGAACTCGCTTTGTTAATTACTCCAATGCAATATTGTTATGTTTCTTCATGTTGTTTAATGACATTAACTATATTAAAAAACAGACTGTATTCCCATTTTTTCAAAACAAGTGTGCAGTAAAATAGTGAAATCACCCAGCTGTAATTAAATATCTTAGGCTTCTACATTGCACTTATTAGGTTATTCACATTATGGGGGTAATAATCTCGCGTATTTTCTAAATAGAAAATCATTTGTTATTAGACTTCCTGCTTGAATGCCAACAAACAACATAGTTTCAACTCGTAAACACATAAATATGACTTGGTACTTTAGTTATTTTCCACTTTAAAAATAAAAATAAAAATCTTTTGAGAGGAGGAGCTTAGTTTCTACAGTTTTAAAGGTAAGTGAGGGGGTTTCAACTGACTATATAATACACACTTCCTTTTGGACTTAACACTCTCAGATTTTGGCCTCAGCCGTGTGCAAATTCTTCAGGAGACAATTTTGACAGTAAGTTCTACTTTTTTTTTTAAGAATATTGCACTCTTTCTTCTTCTTTTTTATTTTTTACCAACATTAGTATTTTTTTTTTTTTTAAACTTTTCGTTCTAGATGTCCAATTTAAAAAAAATATTAAATGCCGTTTCAGAAGAAGAGACAATACAGTACAGCTCACTTAAAGATTTAACACAAAATACGCCCTGTAAAATAAATAGGTTTATGAAAGCAAATACGAGATATGGGCATGCAATTTTAGTAATACTAGAAAAAGACGATGTAAAAATTAAATGTTTTTTACCAAAACTTTATACCACTTTAATATCGGAAAACAATATATCTGAGTATGAAAGTAACTCTCTATCCTTAATATATAAAGGTATCAATAAAAATAACTCATTTCACTTAGAATTTATTTAATTGGGTGCAGTGAGAAAGTGGTACTCAGAATGGACGATGTTAACACTTTGAAATAAAAAACTATATTTGTGTTAGGTTAAAATTATTTTTAACAGAAGAAGGTTTTTTATGTCAGGATTGTACAAAAGATTTAATTTTATAAAATATTATTAATATTAGGTATGTACACACACTCGTTCATGAAATGAATTTAATTAATGAAATTCATTGCAGTAATTGCGAAACACTTTTAACGTTAAAAAATCCAATTCGGGGGTGTGATTCTTGTATGGAAGCTATACATTCGATGTTAGTAGAAAGAGCGTTCAAAAGCGGTTGGACAATTTCTTATTAAGCAATTTTTTTTTGATAAATGTTATTCAAATGTTAACTGTATGTGTTGTACATATCAACTATTATAGTGTTTTCTAATTAAAGTAAAATATAAAATGTCTAATTTCAGTTGTGGTAAATGTAATAAGGCCTTCAGCCTAAAACAAAATTTGAGAAGGCATGAAAGATTTTGTGATGGATTCTTAAATTATGAATGTGGGAAATGTCATATTTCATTTTCAAACAAATTCAATAGAGATAGACATGAAACATTCTGTAGTGAAATTCCACCTTGTAAAAAGCATTGTCCTCACCTCCTAACCACGGCTGAGGCCAAAAACAATGGGGGTCCTGCAGAACCATCCAAAAAACAGCTTTTGAGTTCAAAATGTACAGAATATGAAACTGCGTGTAGAGGTAGGGTGAAGTCATATTTCATACAATCCAATGAATTTGAAGACTTATCCAGTTATATACAATCAATAAAAGACCATCTGATTAAATTAATTCACCAGCAAGCAGAAAAACATCATAGCCTAAAAGTTAATTTGGTGGTTGAATGTTTATTTGAAAATAGTTTGGGTGAGCAGAGTGACAGAAGTTTTAAAACTCGTAATAAACCTATATACAAAGAGACTGATCTGGAGGAATTTCTTGACCAACAGTTTAAAAAATTAATAACTGAGATGGAAGAATCTCAGCTGGAGAAAAGTGGATGGCAGCTAGTTGGTATCGATGGAGTTCGCCTGAAGGTTAATGCTTTTAAACCCTTTAATGCATCAACATATATTAAACTCCCTGCTCAAATTTCAGCAAAGAATGCCTGTATAAATCCAGAGAATAGTGACCAGGAATGTTTCAGATACGCAGTGCTGGCTACATTGATTCAGAAAAAGCCCCAGCGTGTGAGTAAATACAAAAACCTCAAACATAGATATGATTTCTCCTGCATCTCTTTTCCAACACCTCTTCATGAGATCAGAATATTTGAGCGAAGAAACAACATATCCATTAATGTATTTGGTCTAGACGATGAGGGATCCATTTACCCGTTAAAAGTTGGTAGAGAAGAAAAGGAGGATCATCGAGACCTGCTAATTTTGGAAACTGATGGAAAGCAGCATTACGTTTATATAAAAAACTTTGAGAGATTGATACATTCTCAAAAAACCAAACGCAAAGGAGCGATAAAAGTTTGTAAACGATGTTTTTCACATTTCGATGACCCGCATGGAAAAAGAGCTGAAGAAAAGCTGAATAGACATAGGGAATATTGTAATGAGAACAATGCAGTGGCGATAAAACTTCCCATTGATGAACCTTACATTATCTTCAAAAACTTTGAACGTCAATTAAAGGCGGATTTTGTAATCTATGCAGACTTTGAATGCATACTAACACCAGTGGAATACTGTCAGCCATCTACTAGCACTTCGTTCACAACCTGTTATCAGAAGCATGAACCTTTCTCCTTTTGCGTATATGTTAAGCCTTCAAACAACATTTATCATCTTTGCCCCCTCTCACTTAAAACCCCTTATTTATATAAGGGAATAGATGCTGGTGAACAGTTCCTTTTATAGCTTAAACATTTAGCTGGTGAAATAAGTTCAATTTTGAAAAGAAAAGAGATGATTCAAATGAATGAAATGGAGGAAAAAGAATGGCAAAAATCTAAAATTGGCTACCTCTGCAAACAAGAATTTTCAGAAAATAATCACAAAGTCCGTGATCATTGTCACATTTCTGGCAAGTATAGAGGTTCTGCATGTAATAGGTGTAATCTACGATGTAAATTAGTAACTTATGTACCCATAATTATACACAATCTCAGTAGATATGATTCTCATTTTATAATAAGAAATTTAGGAAAAATTCCTGGTAGGATTGATCTCATACCACACACGAAGGAAAATTTCATTTCCTTCACCAAACACATTGATGGCATTAAATTCCGCTTTCTCGATTCCTTCAGATTTATGTCAAGTAGCTTAGAAAAACTTGTACAATATTTACCAAAAACCAGCTTTGCTGAAACATCAAAATTTTTCAATAGCTCTTTGCTTCCATTAGTCTTAAGAAAAGGAGTATTCCCATATGTTTCTTGTTGGGATAAACTTAGTGACACTTCTTTACCTCCAAAAGAAGCATTCTATAATAGATTAACCGACAGTGAGGTTAGCGAAGAAGATTACGATCACGCCAAAAAAGTTTGGGAATCTTTTCAATGTTCCACCTTGGGGGAATATAGTATAATTTATTTAAAATCGGACACAACATTACTTGCAGACGTATTTGAGAATTTTAGAAATGTAACAATGGAAACTCATAAAATTGACCCTGCACATTATTTTTCTGCACCTGGTATGGCGTGGGATGCGATGCTGCGTTTAACCAAAGTAAAATTAGAACTTTTACTGGACGTGATATGATTTTGATGGTTGAACGTGGAATAAGAGGGGGTATTTGCCAAGCATCTCTCAGGTATGCGAAAGCAAATAATAAGTATATGAGTGATTATAATCCATTAGAAGAAGAAACTTTTATCACTTATTTAGACGCTAATAACTTATATGGTGACGCCCAGAGATGATTTCTACCTTATGGAGGTTTCAAGTGGGTGGAAAGACCGATGAAATAATAGTTCAAGACATCCCCGAGGATTCTGATTATGGTTACATATTGGAAATGGATATCAACTATCCTGATCATCTTCATGTGCAGCACAATGATCTGCCATTCCTTGCCGAATCAATGACACCTCCTAACAGTAATACAACTATAAAAAAGTTAATTCCCCATCTCGGTAAACGGGAGAGTTATGTTGTTCATTACACTGCACTCAAACAGGCTCTTGATCACGGATTGCAGTTAGTTAAAGTTCACAGAGCCATTCAGTTTAAACAATCTCCATGGCTTCTTCCCTACATTATGTTAAACACTGATATGAGGAAGAAGGCAACTAATGATTTTGACAAAAATCAGTATAAATTGTATAATAACGCCAATTTTGGTAAGACCATGGAGAATGTTCGCAAACGAATAAACTTTGAGTTAGTGTGTAATGAAAAACGCCTATTGAAACTGATAGCTAAACCAAACTTTCTTGACCGTATTGTATATGAGGAAAACCTGGTTGGTGTACAGATGGCTAAAACCAAGATGTACTTCAACAAAGCAATTTACCTTGGTTTAAGTACACTCGATATCGCTAAAACAATTTTATATAAATTTCACCATGATGTAATGTTACCGAAATATGGCCCCGAAAGACTAAAACTAGTATACACCGACACCGACTCACTCATTTACCATATATACACACAAGATGTATTTGAAGACATGAAAGAGTTGGACGAGCATTTTGATTTTTCCGACTACCCGAGCAACCATCCTAACTATTCAATTAGGAATAAAAAAGTACTTGGGAAATTTAAGGATGAAGTAAATGGTGAGATTATTAATGAAATTATCGCTCTAAAACCCAAAATGTATGCCATCAATGTGGGTAGGGATGTGAAAAAGCGTGCCAAGGGAGTACAAAAATCTACGTTAAAAAAGATAAGTTTTGAAGATTACAAACGAGTTCTATTTAAAAATATTAAGATGTATTCATTAATGAGATCAATTAGATCATGGGAACATGTTTTCTCTCTTGAACTAAACAAAATATCCCTTTCATCAGCAGAGGACAAGCGATTTTTATTACAAGGTGGGAAACGTACTTTAGCTTATGGACATTGTAATTTAAATTCTTAAAAAAAAATCTATTTCACTAATTATTTTATTATCTTTTATTATACTGTACTGTATGCTTTTTGAATTATTGTAATTAAATACACTTATTCCAAAATTGCTTTTTCTTATTATTGTATCCTTATGACAGAAATAATAGATAAAAAATCAAATTTTTGTACCAAGTACAATCCAGATTATGTAATTTGAATTCCTTTTACTTTTAAACAAGAATGCATTGTTTTTTTAATTCATTGTATACCATCGAATAAACATGTTTTTATTAATAAACTAGTATATTCTTAATCTAGCTTAATGATTTTTTTTGTTATTTTACCTCATTATATCCTTATGTCCTTAAAAGAGAGGAGGAGGGGGGGAATAATAAAGCAAAAATATATTAAAAACATTTTTTTTATTTAATCCCATGTCTTTCAAACCAATTACAGTTTTGACTATTCAAGCTATGTAGTTTACAAGGACATTCTGTTATTGAATTTTCTAAAAGCTGTAGTCCACAAAACACACACCGAACACATTTGTTTCTGATCTTAATAAACTCATTAAAGGCTAATAGTTCTGGACTTAGCCCTGTTTTCCAATGTCTGAAAGTGTTCTCTCTAACATTAACATTTGTAAAATCAACCTTAGAGTGGTTTTGTAGCAACCAAGTTGTCAATATTTTGCAAAATTGTAAAGCACAGTTATATTTGGTGTCTTCATGAAATCCACACTTTGTGATATGGTGATATGGGCGGAGATGTTTAATGCTTGGGCAACCAAAGTCCTGGAGGTTGAATACAGTTTTTTCAATTATATCTCCCAAGAAGTTACATTTTTCATCTCCTTTTGCAAACAGGTAGGCATAATTTTCAGTCATATTCTTCAAAATATCATTTAATTCAGAATAGTCGATCTGACCAACTTCCCATCCAATACCATGGAGATTTGTGTACACCCATCTGTTGTTCACTGAGTATGGATGTCCAAAAGGAGGTGGTTTGAATAGCCAATGCTTCTCTAAGCCAGCTACATCGACTATTGCCAACTCCTTTACAATGAATGCATGATCATAGTTTTGATAGCATTGAATATCCATCACTGCAACACACATGTTGGTGAGAAACTAAATATATCTCCAATGCAGCATTGTACTTATATGCCCCCCACCCTCCTAAATTCTTCTGACCAAACCTGATAGAGGATTATATTCTACAAGTGCATCATGTAAGGTTAAAGCATAAGCCGTGGTATTGGCTGCAAAAGCTTCTGTTGTTTCCAATTCTATTCTAATATCTACTGAAGATGATCTAATTGCCTCAGACTGGCGAGAACAATCAATTACGATAATAGGAGCCTCATCTCTGAATTGTTCTTTGCTTAAAATAGGTTCATTTTCCTTTCCATAATAACTATGTTGAAAATTTTGATACATTTGATATAGAATTGAAAAATAATTATTTGAGAAGTCAATGTTAAGATCATCATAGGGATAAACCTCTGAATTTAGGTGCAATTTAACATTTGATATACTACAATGATTAAACTCTGACATATCAGTTTGTATATTATTCTTTTCGTTAGTTTGAAACGCAATTATGACATATCGAGGTTTTTCTAGATTTGTTGTAGTTTTCACTGTCCAAGTGTGCTTTTTTGTAGCCGGTAGAGAAGGATATTCTATTAGGTCCCATGATCGGAATGCCATGTGAACTGTTTTTCCTTTGTTGACGAAATTTAAAAACTTTAACTTTTGTTCATCAAAAACTTTAACATAGGGCATTTTCCATTGTATAGATTTTAGTTTAATGGAAGCCTTGACATTGGTATGATCCCCAAAAACCCTAATACTATCATTATCTGATCTGCTGCGATGTAGAATTAACTCATGTCTTCCTTGTAAAATTATTTGATTGTAATCTTCAAAGAAACCCATTACGATATCTAAGGGAATGCAAGCATCAAAATTTCCTTTATCATCCGCCAATTTCACATATTCACTAGGCATCATCCAACCACTCATTTCTAACCCTAACGCCTTGTCTGGGCTAAGAGATGCATAACCTTTTAATGTACAAGCAGTTCCAGGATCCCGCACATGATCAATCAATACACCATTCAATTGATATTTGATTTCATCAAACATAAACAAAAATCCATTTCTTACTAATCTCAATTCACTTGGATCTATTAGCCCCTTCTTTAACCAGTTGCCCTTGAATGTAGAGATAACTCTTGGAAGGAACGGTGTAGATGTCCTGCTGTTGCACAGCAATAATAATTTCATCAGAATTGTTCAGCGATTGCGTATAAGGTTGGTGAGTGTGGTACTCAAAATCGTTTATCCTTTCCTCGAAGGTCACGCCAGCATTAACATTTAAAATCTCTTCCATTTCCGCTTCACTAAAACTCCTACCTGCTGTTGAAGAAATCTAACGTTGAAGGTGTTAACACACTACGAGATGTACGTTCAATACTATATGGTTTACTTCTAACGTAGCTGCTTTTATACTTTCGAAAGTCAATACCCATTTTTCTTCAAATGTAATCGAATAGTAATTACTTCCTTGCGAAAATCTACTATATTGTTATCTTGATCTGTAAGAGACAGCGGAATATTGTCAATTATCTCAACGTTTATTGGAAAGTAAATGACTGGAGTAGGCTCCTGAACTAATTTATAACCTGGTGGGACTGTAGGGGAAAATTCATATATGGTATGTCCAGGTTTTCCATTTCTGTATGAACCTGAAGCTATATTGCAGTTTACAGCAATTGTATTTACGCTATGAATATTAACGATATCATTGGACTTATGTTTAACCTTTTCCTTTAACACCTGTTGTTTAGTAAATTCTAATAATGGACCAATAGAATGCTCTCTGTTGAAATATACAGGTTTGGTGCACATCAATTCTGTTTGTAATGTATTTAAGTTGCCCTTCAGTTTTATCGAATTTGGAGATGATATATGCGATTTTATATAATTTGCTATGGCATCAACTTCATATGTACCTGTAGGTAAACTGATCACTTCATTGCCATAATAAAATTTGTTGTTTACATTTTCAGTAACGTTAGGTATGGAGTTGTAAGATTGAAAGCTAAGTAATCCAACACTATAACCACCAACACCAACATCCGATAAATTGATTGGGGGGGAAAATATCAGCACTAAGAACACTGGATGTTCCAGTTAATGTGAACGTATAAGACATGACTGAATCCTTTCTTCTTTAAAATGCATTATTATATAGGAATTGTAAACATAAATGCCCACAGTAAGGTGTATTCCAATCTTGGAATCTCTTTCTATTGTACACTATGTCACAACCATTTAAGTAACGCAACAATTCCAATGGTGGTCTGAGGTCGCCAAAAGGATCAAAGTAATCGGCTCTATTTCTTTTTTTAATATAAGCAACCCAATGAGTTCCTGGATTATGTGCAGAATCTAAATTTACAATGGCACATTCATCAGTTTTAGGAAATTTTGGTAATGTATCACGCATGTTTATACCTCTAAAATGTGGAATATCTTTAGCAAATTTCATCAACTCTTTATCTGTTAGTGCTCTATTAGGAAGTAGTCAATCTCTTTTAAAAAACAGACCATATCCTTTTTTGTAAGGTTTAAGATAAAGTCCTTGACCAACTTGCTGTGCCTCCATTTTTCTATTATGTCTTCTCATTTCTTCTAATCGGTTCCTGGCAACTTGTGTATCTTTAACTGCCTTAGCTATGGCTGACGCCCCACCGGTTAAACTCCCAATCGCGGAAAGCCCAGCGAATAAAGGTACTAGAAATGGTAGAATACCACCAGATCTTGGTACTGGTAGAACTCTTGGCATTTTTGTTACTTTCAACTTTCCTACATACTTTTTCGCCTTTCTTAAAGCTTTCCTTGACGCGTTACTAATTGATAAAGGTGAATTTACACGTGCTGCACTTATAACTTCTTTTATAGTTTTTACCTTTTTCTCCCACCCACCTAATTTCACTTTGGCTTTCATTGCGTTCGTCACGGTCCAAGCTGCTGCTTTTTCACCAAATGATGCGTCACTAGCTTTTGTTCTTTGCCAAGCTTTGTCAGCGAGTATGAGATCAGCCTTATGCCTTGAATCTAGATCGTTCTGCTGTGAATATGCAATGTCATGAAGTCGACAGGCTTCGTCCAAGGGATTAATACCTCTATCTCCACGTTTTAATCTTTCTTGTAATTTAGTTCCAGGACCACAAAATCTGTAGCCAGGTATATGCACTTCAAATGGGAGTTTGTTGATCACTGAATTTATAAGACCTCTTCCCACAGTTTTCCTTCTCATTATGATAGATCATTTAGAGCTGAACGTATTTATATAGCATCCTCCTCCCCTAATAAAAAAAAAAAATGCGTTTAGAGAAGCAAAGTGAAAAATTACCTATTTGCAATCTAGTGACCAATTCAATGGATGGTGGACATATGAAAGTAAATCGGCATGGATCATTACTGCCAGATAGTTTACGAGCACTTATTTGTGGGACTTCGGGATCCTGTAAAACCAACCTTATGGTTTGTTTGCTTTTACAACTAAATGGATTGAGATTTGCAAACTTATATATTTGTAGTAGATCACTCCAACAAGAGAAATATATATATTTGGAGAAGATTTTTAAACTAGTACCAGAAATAGGGTTTTGTACAATAAATGCCACTCAACAATTAATCAACCCTGATGACGCTGAACCAGACTCTGTTATCATTTTTGATGATATTTCAATGGATGAGCAGGAAAATATTCGTAAATATTTCAGTATGGGACGTCATAAATGGATAGACTGCTTCTATCTTTGTCAGAGTTATGCTAGGATCCCTAAACACCTAATTCGCGATAACGCCAACTTTATCATGCTTTTCGAGCAGGATGATTTGAATTTAAGACACGTATACAGTGACCATGTAAGTTCATCCAATATTTCATTTGACAAATTTAAACAGATGTGTAATATCTGTTGGGAGGAGCCTCATGGATTTATAACTTTAGATAAAACAAGAGATTTAAACAGTGGCAGATTTCGGAAGGGTTTGGACACATTTATCTATATATAGTGCCGACACATACATAGAAATCTATCATTTCCATCATGGATACTAAAGCTACGAAAGAGCTTATTAAAGCTTCTAAGTCGCTTCGCGAAAAATTTAAAAGTCTGAAGAGAGGTCTCCAATCATCTCAGGAGGATTTAGAAAGGAGTTTAAAACCTATTACCAAACCTCTTCAAGAGCTAATTTATCAAAAAGAATTACCCAAAATCAAAGAGGAACCCTTTACACCGCTACCATTAGTGGTTAAAAAAGAAGCGTCTACCACAACGGAAGCAACATCTCATACATCAACCCCGCTACACAGTTATCCAAAAAAGAGTGTTTTCCCTATTAAACAAGAAGAGGAAACATTTGAAGTTGAAGAAGAGTTTACTCCCTTAGAGCAAATACAGCAACTTGGTATGGAGAAATTACAAGAAAGTTTAGAAGAGGAAAAAGGGATAGGTCCTTTAGTTCAACCCTATCTATTGAAAATAATGAGTTCGGATACTAAAGATATGGACGACAGGTACGGTATTCGGGTACTGTGTATTTATAAAGGAATAATGAATAATAACAACTTAGTTATTCAACCAAAAGTAACATTTATTTTTTTAAGCGGCAGCAGGTTATCTGGCTACATGGTGTGTTGTCGTATCGATACATTGCTTCACATGCGATACATCATATCGATACATCATATCACATGCATCTCTTTTTTTTTTTTTTTTTTTTTCAAGCTACAAACACATTATTCAAATTATTCTACATAGCTATTTCACAGAAAAATTCTAAATTAAGTAACAAATCAAAATTTAATACATTTAAGTACATTAAAAACATTATTTTCAAAACGTCACAAACTCCGACCAGTCTTTCTTCTTTGGCAATCTCGCGGATCTCCTTACTTCTTCTTCTGCCCTCTCATTCTCATCCTCTCTAACTTCCTCCCCTTTCCATTTTTTCATAAAACTAACGTTTCTTCTATATATCTTGCCTTTATTGTCTTTCAGTAAGTACGACCTAGGATGGTCCAATACTCTCACAACCTCTGCCTTTACCCACACACCATTTTGCTTGGTTAATATTTTTTCTCCAATTCCAAATACACGCTCCTTAACTCGACTACACTTATCATAGTGTAGCTTTTGCTTTCTTTGGTGTTCTAACATTTTCGGGTGTTGATCGTCGCAAAATTTAGGACTTAGTTGTTTTCTTACAATTGGGAGTTTCGTCCTGAGTTCCCTGCTTTGAAGAAGGTTTGCTGGTGACACATCAAGCTTGGAAATTGGGGAATTTCTATAATTTAGGAGAGCGAGCTGAAAATCCTTCTTGTCGAATTTACATTTCTGCAGCATTTTCTTCGTGATACCTACACTTTTCTCAGCTAACCCATTACTCTGCGGGTAATGTGGACTAGAGTTTATCACATCAAAACCCCATTGTTGAGAAAATTCTATAAACTCAAAACTGCCAAATGGACTATTGTCCCCAACTACTGTACTTGGTATCCCCCAACGTGCAAATATAGTTTTTAATTTTTCGATAACTTCAGCACTTGTCTTATTTTTAATTCTCTCAACCTCTATCCACCTAGAGAAATAGTCGACTAGCACTAAAAAGTTCTCACCCGCGTATTCCGCAATATCCTCTCCCACCTTATTAAATGGTATGTTTGGAATGTCATGACAGTGAAGAGGTTCTCGCAAGTTATTTTTGCTAAACCGCTGACAAGTATAACATGTATTTATAAGATTTTCAATATCGGAATTTATAGCAGGCCAGTACACCAGTTGTCGAGCCTTGGCCTTGGTCTTCTGACATCCTAAATGAGTTTCATGCAAACACTGCAATACTACTTGCCTCAATGTTCTGGGCACAACAAGCCTATTGTTAAAAAATACTAAATTGTCTTCCACAGTTAGTTGGTTTCTCAAATTATAACAATGCGTGAGCTCCCCGTTCTTGTATGATAAAATCACATTCTTAGTTGGCCAACCCCTTTGATAATATGACATAACTAATTTTAAACATTCGTCTTGAGCAGTTTCTGCTGTGAATCGATTGGCCTTCTCTTGTGACATCATTAGTTCTCCACACGTTAATGTATGAATCACATCTCTGCACTCCGGTTCATTTAGTATTGGGCCGACTACATTACGACTCAGCAAGTCCGCAGTATACAATTTTTTGCCAGCCTTATATTGCAGTTTAAATTTATAATTTACTAATTTGAGTTTGAGACGTTTGAGTCTATTATTCTTTATTTGGTCGAATGTTTTCTTATGAATAGTTACTAGGGGGCTATGATCATTATTCACAACAATATCGTTGTGGCCAAACAAATAATTATGCATTTTCTCAAAGGCGTACACAATCGACAAATATTCCTTTTCTATTTGAGCCCAATTCTGTTCCGTTTCCGTCAACGATCTTGACCCATAGCACACCGGTTTCAAATTTTGAAACAAAGCAAATCCTATTGCATCTTTAGATGCATCACATTCCACCACAACAGGCAAGTTTGGATTAAAATTAGCTAATATTGTATTGTTACTAATTATTTCTTTTAATTTATTTAGAGCAGCTTCTTGCATTTCTGTCCACTTAAATTCGATTCCTTCTTTTAACAGCTTTCTCAAAGGGCTAATATGTTCAGAAAAATCAGGTATGAATGATCGTAGGTAATTTATAAATCCAATTACACGCTGCAATTCTGTTTTATTTGCAGGAGCTTTTAAATCCCGAATAGCTTTGACTCTGTCAGCATCTGGTGACATCCCATCCTTATTGAATTTAAAACCAATAAATTTAACTTCCTCAACATAATATTTTAACTTATTGGGGTTAAACTTGATGTTATACTTTTTAGCTCTATCGACAATTTCGTGGACTATCCTATCGAGCTCAGCTATAGAGTCAGCGGCAGCCAGGATATCGTCAAAATATATAGAAACTCCCTCGATGTCACCGAAATACTTTTGATTTAACTTCATAAATAATTCAGGCCCTACGCTCAACCCAAACGGTAAGCGAAGAAAACGAAAATTTCCAAACATGGTACTGAAAGTGCAAAGTCTGCTTGATTCTTCATCTAAAGTAATATGGTAGAAACCCTCCTTGAGGTCAAAAAGACAAAAATATTTTTTTCCACTCAGCTGGGGTGTAATGTCCTCCAGGGTTGGGATAGTGTAGTTTTCCCTAATGATGCATTTATTTAATTCAGTAGGATCCAGACAAATTCTTAAAGAGTTATCAGATTTTTGTACTAGCACCAAATTACTCACCCACTCCGCCGGCTCATCGACCGGAGCGATGACGTTCTTACTGACAAGTTCATTTAACGATGTTTTTAGTTTTTCTCGTAATTTCATAGGAACACGCCTCGCTGGGTTACGCACTGGCTGACATCCTGGAATTAACTTTATACTGTATTTATCTGGAAAACAACCAAGACCTGTAAACAACGATTTATTCTGAAGTACAAAAGTCTCTTTACCCCTCAACTCTATTTCATTAACTAAAAATATAATACCCAATTCCTGAGATGTGCCCAATCCTAAAATTGGAATACAGTCATCACTAACCACTACAAATTTTGCACTAATTTTCTTTCCTCCATATGAGCATTTCAGTGTCACAATACCAAGAGGGTGAATTTGGAACCCTCCATAAGCTCTCAAGTTAAAAGTTGACTTAGCAATGGGTACTTCTAGCAATTTGACACAACTGATTGGTAAAGTATTTATCTCTGAACCTGAATCAATTTTAAATTTTACCATTTTTTCTTCATTTAAAATAATTTCTTTGAACCAAGAGTTATTCTGTTTTGTAATACTTTGTGAAATTGAATCTACAACAAGACATTGAACATCAGCCTCCGGTGGAAATTCACAACTTATATCATTGGTATTCTTTGCTTGGCCTTTATACAGCCTACAACATTTCCTAAAGTGATTCAAGCGATTGCAGTGAATACATCTCTTTCCATAGGCCGGACACTTATTAATTTCATGGTGTTGTCCACAATTATAGCAATTATTTATAAACTGAGGCTTACCTGTGTATTTCCCGACCTCCCGCGTTTTATTTATTTTAGCTTGCTCTCCCTTGTCAGCTCTACTTTTGAAACTTATGGCATTTAATGACACTTCCTCCACTGCCGGTTGTGCCTGTACCTCCTTGCTATGGTGTACCCCGGCCTCGTATGCTTGTATGAACTTAATGGTTTTTGTCAGACAGTGGTCAGCTCTAAGTAGTTTTTCCTGCACATCTTTGTTATAAACACCCAATACAATTTGAGTCCTAAGAATTTTATCTTCTACTTCCCCAAACTCACAAGATCGAATGAGTTGCTTCAGGTCTCTAAGCCAATGATCAAAGCGTTCATTAGCTTTCTGAACTCTTTTAAAAAATTTGAAATGTTCTATTACCTCGTTGCGCTCAGGCACAATGGCTTCTTCGATAGCATCTAAAATGTTCTGACCATTCCTTTTACCCTTAAATTGCAATGAATTATATACTTTACGTCCTTCTGACCCGAGCAAATTCAATAATCTGGCTACCTGAACATCATTGGATTTTTTATTCGTTTCACTTGCAATGAAGTATATTTCAACTTCGTCTCTAAAAGTTCGAAAATTTATAATAACGTCACCGTCAAAACAGAGTTCTTGAGGTTTATTAAATTCAGCCATTATTTCACGCACTACACTATACACTTTAGCTAGCAATATTATTATCAAACCACTATTATTCCATTTACCGACTGCGCCATGTGTATTTATAAAGGAATAATGAATAATAACAACTTAGTTATTCAACCAAAAGTAACATTTATTTTAGCGGCAGCAGGTTATCTGGCTACGTGGTGTGTTGTCGTATCGATACATTGCTTCACATGCGATACATCATATCGATACATCATATCCAGGTACTACCTACAGGTGGAATGGTCATAGGAAATTCGGTAGTAACTATTGATGGTGATGATATTAATATAAATAATAAATGGTATGAAGGTACACCAGGTTTATTTCAATTGTTATTTTTAAAACAACCTACTAACTATTCTGAGAAAGATTTGGAAAACTATAAAAACATCTTGGAAACTAGTAATGCACATAAAAAACAGTTTAGTGATGAAAAAAGTATTAGTTCTAGTCGAGGATGGAAGTACAAAAATATCATTGCCCCTCTATTTTCATCCCCCATCACCTCCGGTAAAGAGAAAAGTTTACCTCAGACAAAGTATACACCACTACTATTAACATCAACATCACAAAGCCCTCGGACTCTTATAGCAACCAAGCCTCCAGCACAATCTAGATACCCCCTAAGACCAAAACAAACCAGTGGCACAGGTATGTGGGAAGGGCAAAGTATTTATGAATATTGGGATGACCCAAATGAATTGGTGGACCGACTTCGGCTTTTATATGCTTCAGCCACTGCCGGTCACACGGGTCATGAGAATGAAATTCAATCTACAATTGAAGAGTTGCGAGAAGCTGGAATCATTTATTAACCAACAGTTCAATATGCCGGTTGATAAGTTTGGTCACCATGATTATTCCAAGTTTATAGGAAAACTTGATCAGTTGATAGATGAAGAGGAGAATGTAGTGAATGTAGATAATAACGTCAGTTTACCCAAAGAAAGAAATGATGCAGTGAATAAATTATATGCTGATAGTTTAGCTAATATAGCTAACTGGAGAACAAATCATATTAACGTAGGTAATAAGCGTATTATTAATGTGCAAGATCCTGAAGAGAAACAAGATTGTGTGACAAGAGGATTTTTGGAAAGTACCGCTTTAACCATTCCAAAGACAGGTGTTTCCATTACAAATATATACAATGCTCTAGGGAGAAAAATATCAAACTTGAGAGACCCTGTAAATGATACTGATGTTGTAACGTTAGGCTTCCTTAAACAATTCATACAAAATGTCCTTCAAGGAGGTCGTCGTCAATGAACTTTATAAATCAGCAAGAGTGCATTATCCTAGAAGACATATAATTCTTAAGGGTATCGACGATTTATGGCAGTTAGATTTAATAGAAATGATTCCTTACGCTCGCCAGAATAATGGTTATAAATACATACTAGCAGTGATTGATTGTTTCTCCAAGTATTTCTGGGTAGAACCTGTGAAATCTAAAAGTGCTCAAGATGTCACTCGAGCAACGGAAAACATTCTAAATTTGAGTGGGCGAATTCCCAAAAATATTCAAACAGATAATGGTAAGGAATTCTACAATGCCCAATTCAAGAAGCTAATGAAGAAGTACAATATAAATCATTACAGTACCTATAGTCAGATTAAAAGTTCTATTGTTGAACGATTTAATAGAACATTTAAATCAATGATGTATCGACTGTTCAGTCTAAGAAAAAACTATAATTATACAAAATATTTAACTGATTTGATAAATGACTACAACAATAAAATACACCGTACGATTGGTATGAAGCCATCACAAGTAAATGCCACCAATGAAGCTTCTCTGTTAGCTAATGTTTACACTTCTAAAGGTAAGAGAAAAGATAAACAATGTTTTAATGAAGGAGATTATGTACTTATTTCAAAGAGAAGAACTGTTTTTACAAGAGGATATACACCCAATTGGAGTGCTGAAATATTTAAAATTAAAAGTGTGCGCAAGACAGTTCTATATACTTACTTGTTGGAAGATTTGTCTGGACAGCCTATTCAGGGAGCATTTTATACACAAGAACTGCAGAAAACTAAATATAAAGATATATATCTTGTAGAAAAAGTGTTAAAACGTAAATATAACAGGCTTTATGTGAAATGGTTGGGCCTTAATAAATCTTCTTGGATAAGTGTACATGATGTACTGAATTAAAGATTTTTTTCTATTTATTGAGTTTTTTCTATATTCCTTTATAGACCAGCTGAAACATGTTTCAATCAGACGTTGACGTATAATTATAGGATAGTGAGAAAAAAATCTTAATAAACACATGGCTTTTATTGATCTTGCACAATTTTATAATAATAAGGAAACAAGGTGTTAGGTTTACAGAGTTTTAACAAATAATTTAACTCATTACTAACATCCGTAAAGAGGCTTTGAAGTTTAAAATATTCATTTCTCAGAAGAGTGATGGTAGTAGGCTGAAAACTGAGAAGATCTTCCAGCTAAGTTGCTTTCCCTGGATAGAAATCATCTTATGACTAGACGTAATGAAAAATATGTTAGCGTTGTTAAGATTGATTGAGTCTGGAGAAGTCTGGTTTTTCTTATCAAAGAATTCATCACAATATTTCTTGTTAGATTTCAAAGTTGACCAATCGTCTACATTAAGATAAGTAATACCTTTTCTGGTTTTCAAAGCTATCAGTGGTACACCATCTTGAGACAGTCCAGTTATTAGAGTCTTAGAGTTGTGTTTGTTGAGAGGAAAACTTGTGGTTAAATGCAAACCAATTTCACTCGCTGTCATGTTGGTACACAACTGAATGCATCTGAACATTGTTTTGCACAACTTCTTGAATCTCAAAGACTCCCTCCTCCTCCCAAGAATATCATTTTTTAAATCACGTTCAATGCTATTGGGTAGAAACAAAATTCAATGTAGAATCCAGTTAATTATATATATATGTATATTCACTTCACAAACCACAGGGGCAAAGACCTTCACTATTTCCTAATAAATCAAGTAAATCTCCTTTAATACGAATTGCATGGTAGTCTATAAGAAAGCATATGCATGTATCTGGTCCACATTTCTGGTTAGGGTTTGACCAAATGCATTGTTTAAAGTGATTATTAGGAGCTCCTTCTACATATTCATCTGCATATTCTTGCATCTTTAATAACCGCTGGTTTAAGTCAATCATTTTCTTGATAAAATCAAGGCCGTCATCACCTACATTCATAGAGGAAAATTTATTTCTAAATTTTTGATAATTCTCCAGAGCAACTAATTTCTCCCATGCATCAGCAATCGTTACCAAAAACAAACTAAATTATTTTATAAGAAATAAGCAAACTTTATATTTACAGCACATGCGCAATAGAGAAGAAAGGCCAACGACCGCGTCTGAACTGCAGTCGGAGAGTTAGCATACACATCTAAAAAGAGGTTGTAATATGGAACAGAGTGGCAGAGTGCACAGAGAGAACTGGTGTTGGAGCAAATGGTCGTGCGATCGAATCCAGCCTTTGCTAATATTTTTATTCTTAAAAAAATACCCTCTACCCATTTTAGATGGGTGGGGGTTAATCCAACGTTGATGACGTCATGTGGCCTGGAACAATCTTTAATCTACTAATATTGATAATTAATAATTATTTTATTAACATAATTTTTCCTTGAAATTTTTTTTAATACATTTCATTATACAAATAATTGCTATTACTAATACATATTTTAGTATTTGATTATTCATTTGATAATATGATTTTACATTTTCTAGTTTTTTTTAATTTGTGTGGTACAATTTCTATTTGTTTCATATCAGTCAACTGGATTTCAGATTGATTATAAATTTTTACATTTTCTATTTTGTAAATTGTAATCCATATGGATTTCGCTTCCAATGGATTTATCTTTAAATATTTGGTCATTTACGGGAACAGTTATTATTCTTGAATTTAAAAACTCCTTTAGTTTTACTATTTATAATTTTTAATATTAATATTCCTGCCATCAGTATTTATAATTATATAATAATATCATTCCATAAGAATTGTCTTTGGCCTAAAAAAATCTGGGTGAAACACTCACACAACTTTCTTTTACTCCAGTTTTCAAAATTATATTTGACATTATAGTTTGTGTCTCCATCGACGGTCTGTGACCATGTTTGGTGTCTTTGGAAGTTCATTTTTTTTTTTTTTTAATTATTTGTAATAAAGACTATTAATAATAATATAGTTTGTGTACCAAATATAATGAAATTCGTCGAAAACTGAAAAAAACTTTTCAGTAAAAGCGCACATCCGGTTTAATAATTTTGTCTTAAAACTTGGAATTTTGGCCATCTATTTATATCTAATTAATTTTGTTTGGATGATAGAATTGTATAGTCAACTATGATATCACTTTAGGAAGCTGTAACCCCAACCCTCCGCTAAAAGTGGCGTTAAAAGGAATTTTCACAAAGTAATGTTTTAAAACATAAGTTGTAGATCTTTGTATATTTAATTGATATGATATGAAGTTTCAAGACTGGACCGCTTTCAATATACAAACACTTAGAGATTACACAGAATTGTATTAAACAACAGACATAATTCTTTTAAGCGACATAGTTGAACAGTTTAGAAATGTGTGTGAATCTATTTACAGCATTGATCCAAGTTGGTAATTCACAACGCCTGGGTTGGTATTTGACGCCTGTTTGAAATATACACAAGTAAAATTGGAACTATTGACCGATTATGATAAACATCTTATGATTGAATCCGGTATTCGTGGAGGTATCACTTCATGTGTTACAAGACATTCCAAAGCCAATTTGTTGCAATTTGCTCAAGCCAAGCACTCCGAAAGGATTAATTTGGACATGTCAACGTACTACTGTTCACACTTACGATGCTACAAAGTTTGGTCCTGGGTTAACTGCCTTGCTACATGTAAAAAGTAAAAATACAAAAAAAACACAAGTATTAAACATACCAGTTTTAACACAAACTAGTACTAAACATAAAAGTAAAATTACAAAAAACACAAGTATTAAAACATGAAAAAACATAGTATACTAGTATTAATACACATAAAAAAGTGAAACAATACATAAAAATACATGTTCATAGTATTGGATGATAATATATTTAATGTTTCTAGCCAACTTACGCGCATGTCCTGTATGTCATCTACCGGCTCAACAAAAATACTAAAGTCCTTAGAATGTTTCTAACAATACATAAAGTCTTTATTCATAGTATAGGATGGTAATATATTTAATGTTTGTAGCTAAATATTATACAAACTTAGCCCTACCTAAATATTATAAGTGTAAACATAATTTAATTTAAACATGAACATAAAAAGAACACGAAGTATTTGTTCATCGTATTGTATGATAATAATATCAAAAAATATTAAAGTCTTCAGCTAAATATTATAAAATCCCTAGTCTTGTATGTCATATCGCGGCTCAACAGAAATATTCACTTCCTTAGAATGTTATTAACAATACATAAAAAAAAACAAAGTCTTTATTCATAGTATTAGATGATAATATATTTAATGTTTGTAGCTAAATATTATAAAAACATAGCCCCCAGTCTTGGATGCATCTCACGGCTCAACAAAAAAATTACAGTCCTTAGAATGTTTCTAACAATACATAAAAAAACAAAAAGTCCATGTTCATAGTGTTGGATGATAATATATTTAATGTTTCTAGCTAAATATTATAAAAAATTAGCCCTCAACTTGCATTTCATCTCGCGGCTAAAAAACAATATTACAGTTCTTAGAATGTTTCTAACAATACATAAAAAAAAAATCAAAGTCTTTATTCATAGAATAGGATGATAATATATTTAGCCGCCTAGTCTAGGATGTCATCTCACGGCTCAAAAGCAATATTATGGTCCTTAGAATGTTTCTAGCTAAATATTATAAGTGTAAACATAATTTAATTTAAACATGAACATAAACATAAAAAACACGAAGTATTTGTTCATCGTATTGTATGATAATATCAAAAAATATTAAAGTGCTTAGCTAAATATTATAAAATATTAGCCCTAGTATTGTATGTCATCTCCCGGCTCAAAAACAATATGAAAGTCCTTAAAATGTGTTTAGCTAAATATTGTATCTAACTATAAATAAAAAAAAAACAAAGTCTTTGTTCATAGTGTTGGATGATAATATATTTAATGTTTCTAGCTAAATATTATAAAAACTTTGCCCTCGACTTAAAAAAAACAATGTCTTTATTCATAGTATAGGATGATAATATATTCAATGTTTGTAGCTAAATATTATAAAAACTTAGCCCACGACTTGGATGTCACATCTCACGGCTAAAAAACAATATTAAATTGTTTAAAATGTGTTTAGCTATATATTATAAAAACATAGCCCCAGTCTTGGATGCATCTCACGGCTCAAGAAAAATATTACAGTCCGTAGAATGTTTCCAACAATACATAATAAAAACAAAGTCTTTGTTTATGGTATTGGATGATAATATATTTGGCCCTAGTCCTGGGATGTCATCTCACGCCTTAACAAAAATATTAAAGTCCTTAGAATGTCCTTAGAACAATACATAAAAAAATCGAAGTCTTTGTTCATAGTATAGTCTAACAATACCTAAAAAACACAAAGCATTTGTTCATCGTATTGTATGATAATATCAGAAATTATTAAAGTCCTTAGCTAAATATTATAACCACTTAGCCCTCGAGGTGGATGTCATCTCACGGCTCAAAAACAATATTACAGTCCTTAACATGTTTCAAGCTAAATATTACAAAAACTTAGCCCTAGACTTGTATGCAATCCTACGGCTCAAAAACAATGTTAAAGTCCTTAGAATGTGTTTAGCTAAATATTATATATGTAAACATAATTTAAACATGAACAAAATATCAAAAAATATTAAAGTGTTTAGCTAAATATTATAAAATATTAACCCTCGACTTGGAAGACATCTCACGGCTCGAAAACAATGTTAAATTCCTTAAAATGTGTTTATCTAAAATATTATAAGTGTAAACATAATTTAAACATGAACAAAATATCAAAAAATATTAAAGTCTTTAGCTAAATATTATAAAATATTAGCCCGCGACTTGGATGACATTTCCCGGCTCAAAAACAATATTAAAGTCCCTAGAATGTTTCAAGCTTAATTTTACACAACTTAGCCGCATGTCCTCTATGTCATCTCACGGCTCAAAAACATTATTAAAGTCCTTAGAATGTTTCTAACAATACATAAAAAAAACAAAGTATTTGTTCATCGTATTGGATGATAATATCAAAAAATATTAAAATCCTTAGCTAAATATTATAAAATAGTAGCCATCGACTTGGATGACATCTCCCGGCTCAAAAACATTATTAAAGTCCTTAAAATGTTTCAAGCTAAATATTACACAACTTAGCCGCATGTTCTGTATTTCATCTCACGGCTCAAAAATGATAATAAAGTCCTTAGAATGGTTTTAGCTAAATATTATAAGTGTAAACATGAATAGAATCCATAAAAATGCACAAAGTATTGAATATCAAAAAATATTAAAGTCCTTAGCTAAATATTATAAAAAACATAGCCCTCGACTCGGAGGACATCGACGGCTCAAAAACATTATTAAAGTCCTTAAAATGTTTTCAAGCTAAATATTACACAACTTAGCCCCATGTTCTGTATGTCATCTCACGGCTAAAAAATGATAATAAAGTCCTTAGAATGTGTTTAGCTAAATATTATAAGTGTAAACATGAACAGAATCCATAAAAATATTAAAGTCCTTAGCTAAATATTATAAAATAGTAGCCATCGACTTGGATGACATCTCCCGGCTCAAAAACATTATTAAAGTCCTTAAAATGTTTCAAGCTAAATATTACACAACTTAGCCGCGTGTTCTCTGTATGTCATCTCACTGCTCAAAAATGATAATAATGTCCTTAGAATGTGTTTAGCTAAATATTATAAGTGTAAACATGAATAGAATACATAAAAATGCACAAAGTATTGAATATCAAAAAATATTAAAGTCCTTAGCTAAATATGATAAAATGTTTGCTCACGACTTGGAAGCGATCTCGCGGCTCAAAAACAATATTACAGTCCTTAGAATGTTATTAACAATACATAAAAAAAAAACAAAGTCTTTATTCATAGTATTGAACGATAATTTATTTAATGTTTGTAGCTAAATATTATAAAATATTAGCCCTAGACTTGGATGACATCTCACGGCTCAAAATCAATATTAAAGTCCTTAGAATGTGTTTATCTAAAATATTATAAGTGTAAACATAATTTAAACATGAACAAAATATCAAAAAATATTAAAGTCTTTAGCTAAATTTTATAAAATATTAGCCTAGTCTTGTATCTCATCTCGCGGCTCAAAAATGATAATAAAGTCCTTAGAATGTGTTTAGCTAAATATTATAAGTGTAAACATGAATAAAATCCATAAAAATGCACAAAGTATTGAATATCAAAAAATATTAAAGTCCTTAGCTAAATATTATAAGCCATCGACTTGGATGACATCTCCCGGCTCAAAAACATTATTAAAGTCCTTAAAATGTTTCAAGCTAAATATACACATCTTAGCCGCATGCCTCGCATGCCAATCTCCCGGCTCAAAAAAAATTTTTTTTCCCTGACAAATTTCGACCTTATATTTTCATGCTAAATATTATAAAATATAGCCGCAGGTCAGGCATGCCCATCTCGCGGCTAACAAATATTCTTTTTACCTTAATTGTTTTCAAGCTAGATTTTTCAAAACGTAGCCACATGCCATCCCGCGGCTCAAAAATATTTTTTTTCCCTTGTTAAAAATCAGATGGGGGGGTCTCATCGTAATTTTGTAGCCGCGCGCCAGACCCCTGCCTTCGGGCGTAAATTCATAAGTGCCTGGGGCTCAAAAAAAATGGACCTAGAACCGGTAAATTACATCTACTTAGCTCACGTAACGCAGTTTGAGTATCTGGGCGTGCTCCTGGATTGGAAGCTTTCTTTTAAGCCCCATATTTAGCGAGTTGCCTCAAGATGTCTCAACATACCAGGGGATCAAAAGAGATGCCGTCGGAGAGTGGGGGCTGAAGTCTGGTGTGGCTCTGACTATCTGTAAGGGCGTAATAGAGAATTTACCCCTTTTTAGATGTTTATCTAAAATATTATAAGTGTAAACATAATTTAAACATGAACAAAATATCAAAAAATATTAAAGTCTTTAGCTAAATTTTATAAAATATTAGCCCTAGTATTGTATCTCATCTCGCGGCTCAAAAATGATAATAAAGTCCTTAGAATGTGTTTAGGTAAATATTATAAGTGTAAACATGAATAGAATACATAAAAATGCACAAAGTATTGAATATCAAAAAATATTAAAGTCCTTAGCTAAATATTATAAAACATAGCCGCATGCCTCGCATGCCATCTCCCGGCTCGAAAAATTTTTTTTTTCCCTGACAAATTTTGACCTTATATTTTCAAGCTAAATATTATCAAACATAGCCGCAGGTCAGGCATGCCCATCTCGCGGCTAACAAATATTTTTTTTACCTTAGACTGTTTTCAAGCTAGATTTTTCAAAACGTAGCCGCATGCCTCGCATGCCATCCCGCGGCTCAAAAATATTTTTTCTCCCTGGTTAAAAATCAGATGGGGGGTCTCATCGTAATTTTGTAGCCGCGCGCCAGACCCCTGCCTTCGGGCGTAAATTCATAAGTGCCTTCGGCTCAAAAAAAAATGGCCCTAGAACCGTAAATTATATCTACTGAGCTATTCTTTGTTCGTCCACCCGGATCCAAGTGGACGACTGGGATGAAGCTTGCCTTTCATGAGCATCACCTTTGACTTCTCAAACGAAATCTGCAGTTTTCCCCTTGACACCATCTTTTTATTTGGGACACAGCCGTGCAAGCACGCTCCTCTATCTCCCTACGAGATCTCCATGGACAACTATTGCTAGGTCGTAAGCGTATGCAACCGAGTCACAATAATCCAATTTATCAGTTTGTTCTAACAGCTTTTCCATCACCAGGTTCCACAGGAACGTTCCCACTACCGAGCCCTGCGGACAACCTTTGGCCATTGGTCGTGAGACCTCGCCGGCTTGAGTCACTAACATCGCTACCCTCTGGGTTAGGTAACTTTGTATAAGTTCACACTTATTATAGACAACAGTATAATTTTTTTTTTTTTTTTTTTTTAATGTCGACCAGCGTATTACAAATATTAAGGTCGCTAGTAGGCTCTCTTTGATCGCCACCAAGGCAACGACTGATTAGTTGTAGTCAGGACTGGAAGTTTTGCGCAGCCTCAGGAAAGTTATGTTTGAGTTGGCTAAGTCTCAAATGTTTGCTAAAATTTGGTGAGAAACACTCCCAGCACTTTCTGTTGAGAAATTTTCTTTTAACATTGAATTTTTACTGAACCGTGAGTAACTTGAATACTGCCTAGATGGAGGATACTACCCACAATAAAGTAGCATTTTAGAGGGTAGTGGCACGTCCCAGCGCTGCACAACCAACGCGTTCCAAAACATCCTAAAAATAAATATACGCGGAAAAAATTACAAACAAAATGGATGGCCAGGTTTAAAGAACCTGCTGGTGTCGTTATCGACATAATAGCGGAAAACAGGAAAAAAAAAAATTCACACTTTTGGTCAAGCGATTTACTTCAAATTCGGAACTTTAGGAATATTTAATTCTCATGCTTATACATTGTTTTTAGCAGGACCCAGAACACTGAAATGGCGGAGAACCCTAACACCACTCCTTTACCACAAACACTTGAAAATAATTGTTTCCAAAGAAAAGAATGATTTAAGTAAGCGGTAGTACTACGTAAATATATCTATACGAAGTGTGAAGAAATCATTAGGTCCGTTCTATGAGAAAATCACAGTCAACTAAAAAATAGTATAGTGGTCATTCCGGCTGAAACACGTTCAATGATAACTTGTGTCAAAATCCCCTTGTGATGCTCAACTGGAACAACTGCTTTCAGCTTCATGCGATTTTGTTTTTTAGTTTAGCTGTTGAAATGTTGAAATACTTTCACACACGTATAACTAACTTACTTTGTACTGAAGTAGCCCTTCCGTAGACAGCTTAACGTTGTGGCTCCCCCAGTCATTGACAAAAATGTCAAGTAATAGACATTTATGTGTCTCGTTAGTAAAGAAATTGGGCTCTGGGGCTTTTTTATTTATTTTTACATTGTTTATTTTTATTTCATTTCACGCTAATTCAAAATTTGGGAACATTCATGTGTAGAGGAGGCTTTTAATTTAGCTGAATAATGCTGAACAATGCTAAGTGCACATGTAACACATTTTCGGAATAACTTAGTTTTGGGTGTTGTTGGAAATGTATGTTGTTTCAAATTTAGA
Organism: Triatoma infestans; assembly: GCA_011037195.1. Classification (NCBI taxonomy): domain Eukaryota; kingdom Metazoa; phylum Arthropoda; class Insecta; order Hemiptera; family Reduviidae; genus Triatoma; species Triatoma infestans. The sequence goes on along the minus strand of JAAEAF010014565.1, from coordinate 81,837 downwards.
TGGCCCTTGCAGGTTGCCCTGGGGACTGACAAAGGCCTCACAGTCACATTCGGAGAGCTATTTCCCCCCCATCTATAATCGCATCCAATGTCATATCTAAACACTCAGTAATTTTCCAATTTGATAGTTAAAATTATACTAAATTATATTAAAATTGTTTGCAATAAGGCGCTACAGGGCCCGAGAATTAGGAAGTGGGGCGAAAGGCGAGTGAGAGTCTGACCGTCTCCCACTCCAGCAGTTGAGTATGATAAGCTCGAGTAGCAACAAGTATCGAAAAAGCTCTCTAAAACCGTTTGCCGGCGAAATTGTGAGACTGAAAATTTTCCGTTTTCCGTCATACAAGGCCTTTACGGACATTTAATAACTTTCGATGAGTTTTGTATTTCTCTCTTTGTATATATATCTGTATGTATGTCATCAATAACATTTTCTTTTGTAAAGGTATACCTTCCTTATTATTTTTATTATCTTTTGGATTGGAAAATATATGTATTATCGAACTTTTCATTGCCTGTTAGACTGCCAGAGTGAAGAAAAGTTTGTCTCTACTGGTACGTAGTTTCTTTATATCTCTCTTTATCTCTTCTGATTTTTAATAATTTTTGTTATTTAATTTTGTTAAATGGCTGAAAAGCCTGGCGCCCAAACTATCTGAATATCTGAGAAAATTTTCAAAATACCGGAACCTGGTTATAACAGAAATTTTTGTTGACTCCAACATGACTCAAAACAGGAAACTGGAAGAAAGCTGAACCTTAATATTTCGTTTAAATGCTACAAAGGATGGCACAAAAGATTTTGGTGGATATCAGTGTCGACTACATTATTGAATGCATTTTTCTGTTTCCTTTTCCTTTGCAATTTTCTTTAAACTTAATATTTCAATTAAAACATAAAAATGGCTACAACGTTTAATTGAAACATTTTTTCTAATTAAATTTTGGGGTTGAGGGAAGGGCGAAGTTAACTTTCCTCTGAAGATGTTATCAACTCTAATATCTATAATAACAAGAATTAATAATATTTAAGAAAAATCTATTGCCGAAGTTCCGAGTTTTAAAAAAAATCTGTGTGAAACACTCATACCACTTTCTTTTACTGCATTTAATATAGTTTTGATTTATTAACATATTTATCAGGTATTACAAATATATAACTCTCATATATATAAAATATATTCTGCATTCTATGCCATCGTCAGAGATATCTACTATGCTGAGCTCTCAGATTATATGTTTTTCTGAAACCTGGATCATAACGACAATTTTTGTAATCCAAGATTCTTTGGAAATTATGAATATGTAATTCCAAAGCTACTAAAATTTATAGCAGAGGAAGAGCATGTGGTAGACTATTGATTGTGGTGAAAAAGGAAATTTTGAATTCGAGATTGGAAATGATATCACTTAATGAAAATTGACTTCTTTTTTTTTTATCAAAACACACTACAGGGCGTACCTGAGCTCGCGCTCATCCCAGCCCGCAAACTATTCATCCATCGCAATCGACTTTACTATAAACAACAACTGTTTCTATATATATAATATATATATATATATATATAAATCTCTAAATAAACGAGGGATGGGGACTCAAAAGTGCACATAAACGAACATAAAAACTAAAGCACCCTAGACTAACCACAATATAACCTAGTACACATACAAACCTCACACAGTCAATAAATACAGACATACCTTGCACATCCATACAAGACTAGCCTAAGGAACCTCTCAGTACTCGATATTCCTGAGAGGTCATCTAAAATTCTACAGCTACCCGAATCTAACGCACACAGACCACAGACAAGCAATAAATTACTATCACACAAAACATTCACTCCGCCTACCCAAAGGAAAGACCCCCAAGACATACGCCGCGACAGAGCAGATTCCGCAAACATTTTGAAGGCATTATATGCCGCCTCATTTTCAAGAAGCAAGGGCAGAGTGTCATTGCTAAGGTTAACATGAAATCCAATTCCTCGCCACAAGTTTGTGCGGAGATCTTCATAGAGCTCACAGTCTAAAACTATGTGTTCAGCGGTCTCCTCTTCGCCACAGCGACATCGACCCTCACTCACTAGCCCCATTCTAAACCACTTGTCATTTATCTGCCCATGCCCGGTTACAAGTCTGGAGACAGCATATGAAAAATCCGTTGGGACTATTCTATGACCAGCCGTCGCGTCCGGAAGATACCTATAAGTTGTCCTTCCCTTCGCAGAACTCGCCCAGCGGGCTTTCCATATGTCCAAAAGATCCTGTTTTATTTTTGCTATCCTACTATTTCTCAGCCAAATCATATAATCATTGCTAGCGTCCACCTCTGGGAAAGGTTCCACAGTTATTCCACCCAGGCTCACCGTTTCACCTTTTCTCAAGAAATATTTTAAGGCCGCTTGAATAATCTCTAAGTCCAGGGGAAGACAACCTGTCAGAACTTGCAAAGCCTCGGTTGACACTGTGCGATTAAAGCTACAAGTAGCAAAATAGATCTTTGGGTCGCAGAGACATGTCTCTGAAAAACCGAACCACTAACTTTATGGGCCCATAGGGACCAGCAGTACAGCACCTGCGCGAGTAATATGCCTCTATACATTATTTTGACCGTCCTCTTCTTAAGACCCCAGTCCTTACGAGTAACGTGCCTCAGCTGTCCTGTAAGCGTTTTGGACTTCATTCTTATTTCTTTAATATGGTGAATAAAACTCAACTTGCAGTCTAAAATAACACCTAAGTATTTAACCTGCTGAACCCAACTCAGTCTCCGACCGCCAAAGTAAACAACCGGCTGCCGAGTTAAAGCAAGCCTACCCTTAAACAACATCGCAACTGTCTTTTCAGGAGAAATATTCAATTTGTTTGCAGTGCACCATGTTGTCAATCTTTCCATGGCAGTGGAGGCGTTAGTCTCCAACTGCATCCGGCTGTGACCGCCAATTACCAAAACCAGGTCATCAGCGTAGGCAATTTTACTGCTAACATGAATATTGGCTTATTATTCATTTTGAAATTTCGAATGAAAAGTTTCTCCTGTGCGTCCGTTATTGGAAAGATTTCTCCGATCTTATATATAACTTCAGCCACTGTAATATCATCATTGGAGGAGACTTTAACTGCAGGATAGCGTCACTTAATTCTTTACAAGAAGATATTTTTGAAAAAACGTCATTGTGTGGTAGAAGATCAGTGTCTGATGAAGTGTTGTCGACGCGTGGAGCTAAATTGGTGAATTTGATGGAAGTGTTAGGCTTTTTTGTATGTAACGGCCGTTCAGTGAGTGATTCCCCTGCTATTTTTACGTATATGTCAGAACGCGGCTCTAGTACAGTGGATCTTGTGTGGTGTTCTTATAGTTTGTTGAGTATGATTAAAGATTTTGAGGTTGTTAATTTTTCAGACATTTCGGATCACTTTGCGCTGTGCTCACTCTAAACTCTGATAATGTAGATAAAGAAATAAGGTGCGACTCAAATTTTCAATGTAGTCCAGAATATATTGTTATTGATCGGAATACAATTAAATTGGTGCAGTTTAATTGATAATTAGACTAGACATCTAATGATATTAGAAAATGAGCCTGCTATCTATTTTAACAGTGAAGGACCAGACCTATTGTATAATAATTTTAAGAATACCGTTGTTAATGCTATTTATGAGAGTAATATAATTAAATTCTGCCAACCTAGTAAATATAATATTAAAAGTCAGCCTTGGTTTGCCAAACAGTGGTTTTTGCTTAAGAGAGAAACGAATAAGCTTTATAGGAACTTCAAGAAAAGTAAAAATTCGTATGATTTAGCCCTTTATCTTGATAGTAATCGTTTATATAAAAGTCGAGTAACTAATGCTAAAAAGTCGTCCTACAAAGGTATTAGAGACATTCTTTGCAATATTAAAAGTCCAACAGAGTTTTGGAAAGTAATAAATAATTTTAGGAAGTCAAAATTTGAGGATTGCCCTATAACAGTGGATAAATGGAAGTCATTTTATAGATCTTTGCTTCCACCTAGATATTGTCGGATTCTTGTTATTTTACTGTTTTAGACCCGGATAAGATATGGAATTTACATTGTATGAACTTATTATTAGTATCGATAACTTAAAACACAACAAAGCAGTAGGCTTAGATAACATAGCTTTAAATATTTAAGCTCGAAATGGATTCATTATTTATTGCATGTATTCAATGCAGTGTGGCTAAATGAATGTCTTCCGCAAAATTGGCAGAAAGTAAAAATGAAATTTTTGTATAAAGAGCATGATAAAAATGGATCCTTTTAATTATAGAGGAATTTCACTGTTCTACACGATAACCAAATTATTTACGTCTCTTATCTATAATTAGAGAATTGATTAGTTCTCTGGGTGGAAGGTAGAGGTTTAATACCGCAGGAGCAGATGGGATTTTGGAGAGGCAGGGGTTGTAGAGACGCGAGTTTCACTTTTGCAGGAGCTGTTAACATAAACCTTAGATCAGAAACGAGTTTGGTATTTTGTAGATCTGAAGCGCGCTTTAGATTTCATGCCACATGAGCGTTTATGGTACAAGTTGAATAGTCTTGGTTTGGGAGGTAGGCTTATGAGGGTGTTAAGATCTATGTACAATGGAGCATCTGCGATTATTTCTCAGAGCAATTGTCTCTCCTCTGACATAACCATGAGGGCGTCTTACAAGGTGAGGTTATAAGCCCTCTTTTATTCTCTCTGTATATTTGTGAAATTATTGAATATTTTAAGAATAAAGGCTCTTCTGGAGACGGCATTAATGCCCATACAGACCTCTTAATGATACTTTTTGCAGACGATATAGTGATGCTGACGCGCAATCAAAATTAAATATATTACAAGAATATTGTAAGGCCAATGACTTGACAGTTAATATAAATAAAACTGAGGTTTTACCATTTCAGAAAGGCTCTAGTTTAGGCAGCATGAAACATTTGTATCATAATAATGAAAAATTGGAATTTGTACGAGGGTGGTTTGAAAAGTGCTCGGAATCACCGCTAGATGTCAGTGCTAGAGCAACGAGGTTCCCGCTCAATAATCACACATCCTTTGTGGGTGAACACGTGGCGCGACAGTGCTCTTGCTGCAGGAGAGTGGTAGTGATGACTTTGTTGTTGTTCCCGCGTAGTGATTTGTGACAATGGAAAAAACTAAGATTCGAGCAGTGATTAAGTACTTTGTAAAGAAAGGTATGAAAGCAAAGGAAATTCATGCCGACTTTCAGAACACACTGGGGAACTCTGCTCCTTCATATTCAACTGTTGCCAAGTGGACCAGCGAGTTTAAATTTGGTCGGGAGAGCTTAGATGATGATCCGCGTAGTGGACGGCCAAAAAGTGCTACGACCCCAGAATTTATCGCAAAAGTGCATAAAATGGTCATGGAGGATCGTCGACTGAAAGTGCGAGAGATTGCTGAAGCTATAGGGATGTCATCTGAACGGGTATATCACATTTTAACCGAAGAATTGGGAATGAAAAAATTATCGGCAAGATGGGTGCCGCGGCTCTTGACATTGGACCATAAACGCACCAGATTGGAAATGTCCGAACAAAGTCTGGCCCGTTTTCAGCGCAACCAACAAGATTTTTTGCGCCGGTTTGTGACTACAGATGAAACTTGGGTCCACTACTATACCCCAGAGACAAAACAGCAGTCAAAGCAGTGGAAACATGCTGAGTCACCACCACCAAAGAAAGCAAAGGCAGTACGTTCGGCCGGAAAGGTCATGGCCTCAGTTTTCTGGGATTCAAAAGGCATTCTGCTGATAGATTATCTTCCTACTGGCCAAACAATTACGGGGCAATACTATGCAAACCTCCTAGACCAACTACAGGAAAAGATACGCGAAAAAAGGCCTGGTTTGGCAAGGAAGAAAGTCATCTTTCATCAGGACAACGCCCGCCCGCACACAAGTGTTATTGCCATGGCAAAACTTCATGAACTGAGGTACGAATTGTTGCCACATCCACCTTATTCACCTGATTTGGCACCATCAGACTTTCATCTCTTCCCCAGGCTGAAAATTTTCCTCGGTGGACGGAGATTTCCTACAACGGAAGAACTGACAGCCGAATTGGAGAGGTACTTTGCAGGTCTGGAGGAATCTCATTTTCGAGATGGGATAAAGGCATTGGAACATCGCTGGACCAAATGCATTAGTCTACAGGGAGACTATGTTGAAAAATAAAAGCAGTTCCACCGAGGTAAGACACTTCTTTCTAGTACATTCCGAGAACTTTTCAAACCACCCTCGTAAAAACTTCCAATTATTTGGGGGTAAGTTTTGCTAGCTCAGCTAAATTTCGAGTTTCTTTTAAAAACGTAATCGTTAAATTTAATATTGCCAGTTCTGCAGTTTTGAATTTATTAAAAAAAAACAGTAGTCTGATTACTGGAGGACTAAAATTTGTCTATTTAACTCGGTAGCAGAAAATGTTCCATTGCATGCTTCAGAGGTTGGGGTTGTGATTATTATGAATTAATAGAGAGGAGACAAATAAGATTTCTAAAATCGCTTTTGGCATTGCCTCGCAACGCTTCTGATTGTTATGTTCGGATGGAAACTGGCAGGGTTTACTGTAGATTAAAATTATTCAGCAGAATGGTGGACTGGGCAATTAAAGTAATGAATATGGCCGTTGATCGTTTGCCTAAAATAATTTTCTCTAGACTAGCTAAGTTGGATAATACTTGTATCCTACCTTTTAAATGGTATTTACAATTTAGGTTTTATTTAAATGTAATTTATAGAATAGATATTCTGAAACCTCTTGACACAGATGAGAAAGGAAATGATAAAATCATTCGAAGGTTGGTTGATCAGTAAGGATATAAATGCTGTAATAATATGCATCTTCATTTAATATGCATTATCGACATTGTAGCTCTTTGAAATTCGGGGAAGACTACTTACTAATTAAGTGCCATTTAAGCAAAATCAGGGTGGGCGCACGACTTAGGTTAGTAATAAAAAATTTCCTTCCCTGTACCATAACGGCAGGCGGCATAGGTTTTGTCCCGATAAAGAGTGTGCAGTATGTGCATTAAACGAAAAAGACAGCATTTGTCATTTCCTTTTTCATTGTTTGCGGTACAGTATTTTCGTACCAAATATTTGGCAAAACATATAGATGTTGCAGGAAACCGCTCCGAATTGCTCACTATGGAAAACTTCTTTTACAATGTGGATTATGAAAAGATGCACGATATATTTTCATTTACAATTAGCTCTCTGGGAAGAAGCTCTGTAATTTTATAATCAAGTCTTTAGTTTTGTTAATCAATTTTATAATCTTAGTTTTTAGTTTTATTTTCCCTTTATTTCTTCTTCAGAACATTATGAGCATAATTTGCAAATAAACATATTTTCTGTATGTCTTTAAAAATATTATATTCTAAATTTATGTAAATTGTTGTAGGTAAATTTTCAGTTTGTTTTTATTTACATAGTTTATGTTGCAATTTATGTACCAACCAATTCTCTGTATGGGACACTTGTCCAAAAACAAATAAATGAATAATAATAATAATAATATAAAATATATATTTAAACCTGCATCAAAAATATAGTGTTAAAATTCGTGAAGTTCGGCCGGAATTATATACATGATGAATTATTCGTGCCAACTTATCGATCAATTTAGTATCTTTTTCAAGGCAAAAATGTATTCTGAATGATTAATGTGTAAGGTGTAATGTAAATGTTGTGTACAGATGTCTTTTTGACTGTGACATATTCGGATAGAAATGTGTACATTTTCAGTTGTATGGAACATGTACCTAAATAAATACAAAATATACTGAATAAATAACTCAGAACATAAAAAGAGTACGTCCTGGCAGTGTTTCAAAACAAAATTTGTCCCTTTAAAACATTTTAAGGATTTGTGGAAAATATGAAGTTGCTTTCCTTCAAAATACCATTTCAGTGTATTGTACAATACATGAATAATTTCGGTATATTGTACAATACGTCAGTATCGCTATAAAACATTAACGGCAATCATATTTATTGCATCAATTCCATTTTGAAGAATATTTGTGAACTGGTACTGGGATGTCGTGTGTGTAGATTCACATGACATGTTTTTTTATAAGCTACTGCTACCGTTCGCATGTAGATACAATAGGTGTGAGATCTTCGTGAGGTGCCTCAGAGGCACATCAGTATCTATCTTTACCTACTTACCAGGAAAGATGCAAAAGAAATTCACAATTTGGCTGATAGTCATCGCTAACTAAAATATCTTATTAATCTACTTATTCCATCCAGAACCATGAAAAATTTAGAATTAATGAAGGATAATCTTTAAATACATTAAGGTAAATTATATTATTAAGTCAATCTGATTAAGAAACTACGAAACTAGTTTGGCTTCGGCAATTACGTAGGTAATATATCAGATTGGATGTACTTGGTTAAGCCAATATGCTAAATGTGATATAGAGTGTTTATGTTAGGTAAATAATTATTGGTAATGAAATATTGATTGGTCTCGTAAAGGACAGTATTAATTTATACAGCAGTGAGTTTACCATTCAGTTATAGCGGCCACTCACCCGGTTTACCTTTTATTTACAGTAGCTTTGTGTTCAAACTATTTGGAATTAATGAAGGATTAACCCAAGCCTATAAAGGTTTTATTGAAGTAATATTATTAATAATAATAACATTATTCATTCACTTGGTGCTTGTGAAAGGAAATACAACTAACCCCCAATTTACACAGTATATTGGCTCCCAGGGTACCGCGTTAATCCAAATTCCAATCCATAACTCTCCCTAATAAGAAAAAAAAAACAACAAAATCTGGTATGAAGCACACCACTTTCTCTCACTGCAATTTACATAGTTATCGTTGAGAAATTTTCTTCAAGCTTAGGTTGTTCAATTGTTTTTATTGTTATATCAGATAGTCAAAGATTGAATAATTAAAATTGAGTAAATTAAAAATATTTAAACTCCTTCATTTATACATAAGATTAATTTGTTCTGTTGCTGCAGTTATTCCCTGTTTGCTGCAGTTATTCCCTTTCTATAAAAAAAAGAAGAAAACAAGAGGAGCTATTTTTGTTTTTTATTTTGATTTATTTTTTTGGTGGGGTTGTGGGGGGAACAGTAGCGTGTTAATCTTTCCTCTTAACTACCACTTCCGTACAATGTATGATTCTATCACCATGTAATATTAATTAGTATAAAAGCATTGGTAGAATTCCAAATTTGAAAAAAATCGTTTAACCGAAAGTTTCTACTTCACAGAAAATGATTTTGAGTTTTTTTTTGCATTTTCTCAAAAACGACTAAACTTGTGATGCTAACTGCAGCTATATAAACTTATCACTTTTAGTTGTAACAATTTCGAAAAGAAACTATTTTATATTAGTTTATATGAACTTGGTTCAACGTTATTATAGCTCTCTTCCGGTCTGCAATGTAATCAATCACTTCTACTACCTGCTTGGATAGTAGATACTTGTCCCCCAATAAGTTTTTGGTCAATATAGGTTAACCGGAAGTGCTCTTATTGAATACATTTTTCAGTTTTTTTTTTAAACATTTTTCCTGAACAGCTCAAAAGAATTTCTTTAAACTTGCTACTTGAATTACAGTATAAAGAGCTAACACTTCTAACTTAAAACCTTTTGCCCAAAATTTCATTTTGGGAGGTTATGACCTTGGGCACCCCAGTAAACCCTTATTTTTTTACATGCTATTACTACTATTTTTATTATATGCCTCTTATTAATAAGTATTAAATGTCTGGCCAAAATTTTGAGTTTGAAGGAAATCTATTAAGGGCGTTCTCACGAGTCAAGTTTAGTTGTCCGATTTTAGTTGATAAGCAAAAGTTAAATGCGACTTGAATTAGTTTTGGTTCATATGTTTCAACTGAAATCGATCAAACCGTTTCAATAACGACACGGAGCACTCTAAGAGTTGAAAGCAAACTGAGAGGCCACTTGGGCGATTCAGAGGTTCACACTTCTCAATACTTGAAAGATGACGGGTTCAACTGAAAGATTCGTCATACTTGAACGATAAAGTTTGACTCAGTTAAACTTTTGTTGATCCACTAAAAAGTTGAATAACTTTGTTGAAAGAAAGGTTCTCACTAGGTTTTTCATTCAACTTCTGTTGTTCAAGTAAAATCGGTCAGTTAAACTTGCCTCGTGAGAACGCGCCTTTACCGTAAGAGCAACATTAGTTGACCGTTATATAAGAACCAACGGGATCATTTAAACATCATACTAATTACATATGAATAGATCCATCATTTTTGTTTGAAACTTTTCCCTGAGAAAACAAGTTTAGGAAGGTTCTAGGGCAGCTGGAGATCCCGCTTCCTTCAAAAGTTCTCTTAAATTGAGGTTCACCCATTGTGGAATATTTACTGGGAACTATTCCACTTATTAAAGATTAGGATTCTGGTGAACGGGGTAATAAGAATGAGTTCTGAAGTTTTCTAATGAACCCTGCATTTATTTCCGTCATTACATGTAAAAGATTACAGTGATAACCCGATTCCTGGTCTTCAGCGGGCAACGTTGATGAGCAACGCTCTAAAATGGCCTGGATAGGGTGATGTAGCTCACATGCAGATCCTAGGTACTGGCGTCTGAAGCTATGGATGCAAGAACGAGCCCTGCGAACCAGCTTCTATTCAACGGAGGACCAGCTCTGGATGTGAAGATCCACAGTGCACTAGAAATGAAGTAAGGTTGCTATACCTGACTGGCCAGCCACACAGTTGAGTAAAAGCTGTGTAATTCAGCTAGGTACTAGTTCCTGAAATGAGTTCAAGAATTTAATATAAGGTATTAAATAATAAGTTGCAATGTGCGAGAAATTGCCAGTGATGAAAATTAAATCACTCCAATTCAGTTGAAGATCACAGCAATATACGAATATTGTAAAATGCTTCCTTAAGGTTGCCAACTCCTCAGCTAGTGAAACAAGAATGTTAAAGTAGATATTGGCAATAATAATAATAATAATCGCAGGTAATTAGGATGGGAAAAGGACCACCAGCCTTGGAGTCCCAACCTGATAAACAATTAATTGAGAAGATCGTAATAATCCTTCTTGACAGTGCTTGTGACGACATGTCTTGAATAAAATGATATTCAATTGGATGAATTAGTTGCTTGGAGCTGCAGAAATAATCGAGTTCCGGTTTTAGAAACCATGTGCTGTGAATTTAAAGATGGCCGTCAGCAGCAGTCAGGTGAACGACTAGTACCTTACGAAAACAAACTTCAAACTGACTCGTTGAGCTAGACCCGATGAGAAATGCAGACGGCGCTACTTACTAGATCGCCTCAGCAGGTTTGACAACATGATCCTTCAATCAATGCAATATTGTGCAAGGCACTAGTTGTAATATAGTATAAAACGAATAAAAAATAGCATGAATCTTCATATAAATAGAATAATAGAAAAAACGACTGGCTTAACCGTGTGACCTGTCAGATTTCAAACACAGTAAGGGGAGGCCTCCCACAACTAATTGTCCCCTCCGTTATCAGTTACGCGTAGAAATACCGACACTACTATTAATGTAGGACCTAACTAATAATTTTTATTTTTTCATTAATGTTAATATTGGAAGAAGAAAGGACGTTGGTAGAGGAAATAGTCGCCTGATTCTGGAAACAAACAGAGAGAACAACATTTCGACCATCGAGTTACCTGTATAATTACGATTCATTTATGAAATTTTGAAAGGATCATAACAATCTAATAGAAAAGTAAAAAAAAAAAACAAAAAAAAAAAAATGAAATTAAAAATTGCTTTCTATTAGCAGAACTATGTGAAAAAGGAATGGACACGGAGCTGGGGGAAAAAAGCAGTCAGTGAAGGGAGTGAAAAAACAAAAATAGAGTTCAGGCTAGGAGAAAGTGAGAGAAAAAAAGTTGACGGTGAAGGAGTTAGTGGGTTATGGCAATAAGCAGGCAAGATGGGTTGCCGCACGGCGCCGGTGGCTTGTACCCACAAAAAATGGTGTTTGTTGAGTTTAGTATCCACACAGTTCGAACTGCTAACTTATCACTTCTAATAAAGCTTAGAAAGCATTGCTCCATCTTTACGCAACCTGGGCAAATCGCACTGTTAGCAGTTTATACCAATTACTCAAGGTTTGTCCCCCAAAAAATGAAAAGAATAACATTTTTTTTCTATCCTTAATTTTACTTTTTCTTATTGCGTGTGTAAGCAGGTACTGTAATCATGACATTCTCTATTTACATGTTTTGAGCTCCTCTATGTACAAACGATTTGGTGTGAAACGTTTCACAAAACTTTTTTCAAAGAGGAAAATAAGTGGTCTGCGACTTTGTACAATCTTATGGTCCCCTTACTGGTACCAAGGTGAGGTCTCTCAAAATAAATTTCAGTGTGCAGAAGATTCTAGGAAGGATATCCTTTCCTCCGATCACCGGTATAGCCCAGGCTTGTAAGCCCTCTCCAATAATAGCATCACAGTCCGTCAGTTTGAGGTTCCAGCGATTTTTCATTTTTTAAATATTTTGTTCACACACACTAAACAGAACAATCGCTAAAAACATCTTACTCTGTGTTAGTCCTGCCAAGAGAAAGTATTTCGATCATGTCGAATTTTCGAAATTCAACTTTTCACCAGAAATACATGTTTTGAAGTCTTCTGAGTGCGAAAAACAATGTTTTTAGCGAATTTTCTGTACGGCGGGCAATGTGTGTCTGTGTATGTGATTTAAAAAAATATCTAATAAATAAAATCGCAGGGACCTGAAAATTGATATTCCATTTAGGTACTAACAATACAATTGTGACACGAAATCTTCGGACAAAATCCATCAACCGAAAACATGCGACTTTACTAAATTTTTTTTTTTTTTTTTTTTTTTAGTTTTCATGTTTTTTTTTTTTAAAAAAATTCTCCAACGAGTTTCAGTTTATTAGACAATTCTATCATCTAAATAATATTAATTCAAATTAAATATATTGTTGAAATTCCGAGTTTGAAAAAAATCGGATAACCGGAAGTTCGTTTACATATGCTCGCCTCAACCAATCTTTTTGGTTCTCCTAGTAAGAGGAATATTGTAATCGTGTCAAATTTTCGATATCGAGTTTTCACCGAAAATATCCGTTTTGAGGTCCCCTGAGTACAAAAAGGTGGTTTTTAGCAAATGGTCTGTGTTTGTGTGTGTGTGTGTGTGTGTGTGTGTTATGTGAACAGCATAGCTCAAAAATGAAAAACCGTAGAAAGTTGAAACTTGATATTATGTTTAGGTATCACCATGGGATCTGCACGTGCGTTATCTGTTAAAATTCCTCAACGGAAGTACCACTTTACTAGTTGTTTTTTTTATGTTTTTCTGATTTTCTCAAAAATAGCTCCAACGGTTTTCTTTAAACTTGACATATCAACTACACATACAAAGAGCTATAAACTTTTTTTGAAACATTTCTCCGGAAAAATTCATTTAAGGGCACTTCTGGGGAGAGGTGGGGTTAGGTTTTCATTTTAACTGCTATTTCAGTTTATTTGACAATTCTGTCATCTAAATAATGTTGATTAGAATTAAATGTGTTGTTGAAATTCCGAGTTTGAAGAAAATCGGATAACCGGAAGTGCGTTTCTTTCAACACTTTACTAAATGATTTTTCCACTTTTTCGCGATTTTCTCAAAAATGGCTCCGACGATTTTCTTGAAACTTCATATATAAACTAAACATGCGAAGATCTACATCTTTTACTAAAAACATTTCTTTGGGAAAATTCATTTAAGGGTACTTTTAAGGGAGGGGTGGGGTTACAGCTTCCTCTAAAGTGGTATCATAGTTGATTATATAATTGTATCATCCAAACAAAATTAATTAGAAATAATTAGATGGCCAAAATTCCAAATTTTAAGAAAATTAGTAAGCCGAAAGTGTGCTTTTATTGACCTGTTTTTTCAGTTTACGACGAATTTCGTTATATTTGGTATACAAACTATAACATTTGTCAATTATTATTTTGAAAACAGGAGTAAGAGAAAGTTGTGTGAGTGTTTCACAACAGTTTTTTTTTGTTTTTTTTTTTTTTTTAAATGCTTCAAATAAAAGTAATACGTTTTTATCTGTGAAATTAGCATAACACGTTTAGAGGACATCTTTATAGTCGTATGTGCGAGAAAATTCCGAAAAACTCAAAAAACTAATTTATAAAGACGCACTTCCGGTTAATCGATTTGCTTCAATTTTGTAATTCCATCAATGCTTCTAATGCTTATTAATGTAATTTAGATGTTAAAAACCATACATTGTACTGATGTGGTACATTAAAGGAAAGCTTAACTCTACTGTTTCCCCATAACCCCCAAAAATGTCAATTTTCCATGTAAAATGTTTCAAAATTACGAAAAAATGAAAAGAAAAAAAAACATTCAGTGAAGTCGTAACTACCGGTTGATGGATTTTGTAAAACATGTTTTTCATATCAAAACATGTATTCTGGGTGTAAACTCAACTTCCATATAACTTCACAAGTAATTGATATTACTCAGCACCGCAATAGTTGCTCTTACATCAGTAAATGGAAATAAAAAGGAACAGATTAAATTTAATTTGAGTTTGCGGTAACTCTCTGGCGTAGAGATTAGCAAGAATTTATGTTTTTACAACTACTAGCTACAACAATATATATATATATATATACATATATTACCAGTTAAAATCAAATCAAGTTAAAAATGAGTTTAAACAGGATTCTAACAAGAGAGGACACTTTCCTTTTCAGAAAGGAAGAAGGCAGTATTGGAAGATGGGACATGACAACAGACATCAGGGGTTACTCTCCTTGAACTTACTAGTTGTAAGAATAAAAATTGTCCAGCATTTTGTGGCGAATAAGTCACTAACTTGGCAAAATGCCATCGTCTTCCTAATGAATATAAATCAAAAAGCATTATTAAAATAATTTTAGAGTTCGCTGTTATTCCGCTTAATTAAAAATTTTTGTCTGAAACACTCACACGACTTTGTTTACTACAGTTAATATAATTGTAGTTAAATTTATTTACACTGTTGGATCTCAGCACATACTGATATAGTTCAGTATGATTACATTGTACTGCAAAAGTCAGCGCCTCGATCAATATCCAACAACATTAGAAATCTAATGTCACAGATCCCCTAGAATCTATGAACATAATTTTGTTCATCGATATGTTCCAAGTGAAATTGTTAGGTGTAGATGGAAGTCCAAATTTAAAGAAAATATGTTTTAGTCATAATTTTATTTTGGTATCTTTGATTGAGATAATTATTGTTACAAGAAGGGCCCCGCATGTACCATTGGGTGGGAATCTAAAAAAATATCCAGAGGCAGGGAAGGGTTGCTGTAGCAGAGCGTGTCAGGAGGAGCCGCCGGAGGACTTACCGCCTGCGGTGATTTCTTCTAACACGTGTTCAAAGGAAAAAGTGGGAGATATTTAAGGCGGATTTTTTTATAATTATTTTATTTTATCTTTTTCTACTTATTTATTTATTCTTTGTTTATTTTATTTATTTCTCTCTCTTGCTTTCTTTCTTTTTTTACTTTCTTGTCTTTCTGTTTCCGCTGCCTGCTGGCTCCGAAGTACGCAAGAAGGTCCATTCCTTCCACTCGTTGTCTTATCACTATGGTAGTTGACAAGGTAGAGATGATGCAGGTTAACTAGCAACATAGCAAAAATGCAACAGCTAATTTATGTTACTATATTGCTAAGTTGTATACTTATTTTGCACCTATACAAAAAATACCTATAATTAGTTGGTGATCGAGTGCTGTTAATGGCATCTGTTTGTTGGGATGGCGAGGGCACCCTTAGAGCATGTATTTGCGTTGGTAGAGATGTCAGTGCCGTTCTGCTCAGGCAGATTTGGTCCAGGGATCTGGTGGCGGTGGGAGTTGTACTGACGGTCCGTAGTTATGTTTCGATGTAGTAGTGACCTCGGCCTATTTCCCTTATGATCATCTCTCTCTCCTCCTCCTCAGGTATTGATATTTGGTCCAGTTTTCAGAGACCAGCAACAAACCTATAATTATAGGATGTGATGCAAATGCACATCATGTTGTCTAGTACAGCTTCGTGTTGGCTAGTGTAGCACCGGTACCAATAATAGGGTCGCGCTTTCATGGACTTTTTGATAGGTACAGAGTTGGAGGTTATAAATAGAGGTTCTGAACCACTTTTGTAACCAGGACTAGAAGACAAGTTATTGATATTACTCTTGTTTCTAATAATATTAGTAAACTGATTAGAAATTGGAAAGTACGTTCTCAGGCTTCCATTTCTGATCATAGAATTATTAGGTTTAGTCTAGTGATTGATCCAATCACCTTGACTACCTACACACCTAGGTATCCCAGAAGAATGAATTGAAATTCTTATCCTAATATCCTAGGTGACAGAATGGTTATCAAATCAAAATATCCATAAGGAAAAAGAAAGTAAAACCACATAACTATATATTCTTCATGATCACATTAAGTATTCATTCAAGAATACCTGTCCTTCCAAGTTGGTTAGTCGTACGAGGGACTCGTGGTGGTGATCTTCGGTAGAAAAATTAAGAAGACAAGTTAGGGGCTCTTAGAGGAAGGCTGCCCTAACTGATTCTCGGAATGGAATAGATACAATAATCTCAAAAAAAGCGCATAAATACGCTTTAAGATTTTTGGGTAAGTGGTTTGGCCAGTATAAAGTTTGAGTCACCTAGACCAGAAAGGTATATCCCTGTTAGTTACAAAATGATAGGGACGAAGATATTGATAAGGATTTTTAAAGGGTGTATGTATGGCTATGTATCAACATTATGAAGGGAAGTTAGTGGGTCTTATTTCCAAAACCAAAAGAATGCGACTACTCTGTTCCTGAGGTATTTGTCCTATAAATCTGGTGTCATTCCTCCTAAAGAGTTTGGAAAGATTGGTAGATAGGTATTATTATTGATATTTCTTTGACTAATCCCCCACTCCATCCAAACAATATGCTTATCTATAGAAAAATCGTGACTGCTGGGCTTGTCTGGTCTGTAGGACAGAATCTACTTTAGAGACAAAGAATTTTTCTCTAGGATGGTTCTTTGATGTAGAAGGGGCATTTGACAGAGTATCGTTTGATGCTCTTGATGATTCCTTGAGTCGAAAAGATATACAACTATTTCAAATTAACTGATAGGTTAACTGCCTGATTTAAGGAGCAGAGTTATACTTCTCTAGGCAGGCACATGTGGTTGTACAAACGGCGAGAGGACGGTTGTTTCTCACTAAAGACATGATGTGCTGTCATGAATGAACATAATTGGATGAATCGTCGGGGTTCTATGTACAAATACATGCCAATGTTGGAATATCTTGAATAGATATAGTTGGTATGTCTTGGATGCATCCAAGACAAATCTATTAACCGACCTTATTAAATTGGTTTTTGAATTTTATGAAATTTTGAAACGACTATTTCCTCTGAAATTGGAATACTAACTGCGCAGAATAAATAAATCTATCACTTTTATTTGCAACATTTTTCTGTTTAGCGGGTTCTAAGGAATCTGCAATGTTAAATTTGAAATGTTTGTTCAGTATTATTGGCACTGTCTTCTGGACGACAACGTAATCACTTCTATACCTGCTTGGGTCTGGGTAGGTACTTATTTCCGCTCCATCTCACTATTCATCATGCTAGGACAAATTCGTAAATTTGAATTGAAAGAAAATTTGTCATTTTATGTATGTATGTATGTATGTAAAAGTATATACGAATTAACTGCAGTAAAAGAAATTAGTGTGAGTGTTTAACAAGAGAATTAGTGTTCCTGACACGTCTGGGTAAATACATATAGCTATTTATATATAAATTTATAATATATTATATTATATATAGTATTTAATTTATTATTTATATATTTATATTTATATATATAGTATTAATTATATATTACATTATATATTTATTATAAATTATATTTATTTATCTATTATTATATATAGCTATTTATAATAAATATACATATATATACTATAATAATATTTCTTATAATTACATAATCATCTTTCCATCAAGCCGCCGGTAAAGAAAGTTTCTCTCTTATAGTAATGAGATTTTAATGGATATGTGATATTGCAAGGATACTGCATCGGCCTAAGCCCAGTCCTGCAGTAACAACTCACATATCGTAACTTTACCTTATCACTATCATCTCATTTTGATCTAACAGTACATTGTTAAAAAATAATTTGCGTACATTTTACGTTAATTTTAGGACCATCAAGCTTGACGGGAGGCTGGTTTAAGGCGTCTCATCCCGACCTCTACAAAAAGATGGTATTTTTTAGGGAAGCTTATTGTAGTTGAAAAGTAACATTATACTTTCTGCATAGCGTTAATCAAACCAGTAGATCTCGTAGAGGAAGGCTGATGACAAACGCAGTTTACTATGAAGACTGGGAATCGAGCTCAGTATCACGTGATTCGAAATCCTTCACAAAATTCGCTCTTACTACAAAAGTTTAGACCATAACCAAGTTGGCATCTTTCTGGACAAAATCGCAAAAAATTGAAAAATATTGAGGTGGTAACAGCTGAGGTGACCGGAATGGCCGCATCTTTCTCAGTGCACTGCCAGCCTTCAGGCAGTGTTCTCTCGATACAAACAACGTGCCCATCTGCAGTCAGTGAGCAGCAAGGCTTCCTATAGTGAGAAAATTTAAGGGCAGCACTACTGGACTCCAACCCGAGACCTCCGCGTTCTAAGTCCAGAGCGTTACCATTCACTTTCAGAAGAGCTAATGTCGCTCTTCAGAAAACTAGACGATTCGTTTAAGTCTTACAACTTTGATTCTTTAACTCTAATTTGTACAAAATTATAATTTTAGGAACGCACTTAATTCTTATTTGGCGGATATAGAGGGTAATGAGAGGGCGGATTAGTATGCTAATTCACATTACCATTTTATGGTCCTGAGCCCGTCACTAAGCAATTTTGTGCAGAAAAGTTAAACAATGGAAGAAAAGAGAAGCGGAAAAGCAGCGGAGGAGCATGGAAGGGCTATCTCCAGGCTGAATGATTTATAAAGGATATGACAGAGAGACGTTTGGGTCCTGGTAGTTGTATTGACCGGACACGCTTGGATAGCCACTTATTTACACAAAATAGGCAGGACATCTAGGGAGCCAGGGAAACGGTGTACCACTACCAAGTTAGTGTCTCCGTTTTACCAGTACTAGGCTTCGCATATCTGAGAGGGCAACACTGTCAGCTGAATGCTTGGGGAAGTTGGAGTTTAGGGAGATCTTGAAATATTGTTAATTTTAAATTGGTACATCGTTAATAATGTTACTACATTTAGTGATGTTATATCACAAGATAAACTGAAGTTTTTATGAAATTCAAACAGGAAAATTTTTACTCTGAAGAAGGCAATAAGTTTGCCGAAATGTCTATTACAACATCCATTTTAATTCTTACTAAAATAGTATAGATATTAGAATCATATATAAGGAAATACACTTTGGAGGAAAGCCTAACGTCTTCCTTTCCCTAAATTGGAAATTTAACACGATTGCAATATTTCTTACCGCACTAGTGAAAGTCAATATCATGAAAGCAGAAGGAATTATAAGTTTATTTATACATAGCTGATGTATTGATAGCTACATTTGTAAGCAAGTATTTACCAGAGATAAAACAGCAATTCTGCATTGTAAGCTGATCCTTTTAAGAGCCATCTTAACATAAAATTGGGTCTATGGAATATAGCATACATATACTACCACACAATAATGTGACAGTATGATTTACATTCGTGTGAGCAATATTCAAATAATGACATTGATATTTTACGTCTTTTCTAAGTGTTATATATAAAAGCTGAGTAAACAAGGGCTAGTTTACTAGAACATTATGTTCCTGTGTGGGTACAGGAATATCCAGGTTATTTTCTAGCTTTAAATTTATTAAATGAATTGAATTATTTTTGTTGAATTTAAACGGGTAGGGGTGGAAATTTGTTTGTACTCAGGCGAGCTCGAAGCCTGTATTTCCAATGAAAACTCAATTTCGAAAAATTTTTAAGATCGTAATAATTATTCTTACAGCAGTAAGAGATCTAAAATAAAGAATAAATCTCGTCTACAAACATAGCTGCTGTAAGTGTCTTTAAAAAAGTTGAATTATTGGAAGAGCAAAAAGAAATAGGAAGCTATCTATCTCCAACAGAAAAGATGTATGAGCAACATCGCTAACTTTTCTCTTGCAATCACGCTAGCAGTCCAAAAGCTTGACAAAAGTCTTTCTTAAAACAAAAGTAAGGAAGAAAAATAGAGGTGAATTTAGAAGGACATTGATTTGTGAACGTTGCTCGCACACCTACCAATATTAACTTCATTTCCTAATAATAATAATTATTATTATGAAAAGAAAAAAAAATCTGGTATGAACACTCACACGCTTTCTCTTAAATAGCTTTACATGGCCATTACATAGTTCTACAAGCTATTACATAGTTCTACAAGCTATTACATAGTTCTACAAGCTATTACATAGTTCTACAAGCTATTACATAGTTTTACAAGCTATTACATAGTTCTACAAGCTTTACATAGTTCTACAAGCTATTACATAGTTTTACAAGCTATTACATAGTTCTACAAGCTATTACATAGTTCCACAAGCTATTACATAGTTCAACAAGCTATTACATATTTCTGCAAGCTATAATTCAATAATTCTCTTCAAACATGAAATTTTGTTAAATTTTAGTTGACTTTAATATATATATGTATGTGGAAGTACCAAAACTACAATAAAACAACACTTTTAAGGAAACGTACCTCCCAGAACTCCTCTAGATGCAATTTTCCCGGTAAAACATTGCAAACAAGAGTATTAGTTCTATTATTCACGTTGAATTAATATAAAAAAAATCTATGGCGCAACAGCCCATAGAGGGCCAAGACTTGCCATACGGCTATTTTTATTTTGGGCCGTGTGGTAAGCACGCCGCGGTTCCCACACCATTTAGTCCTGACCTTCGCTAACTAGGTTCTCTTTTATTTTCACGTTGCTGGGTCAAAACCGTTTTACCCACACGGAAATCTAATCCTGAATTCTCGCACCAAAGGCAGAGCGCTGGCGACAAGACAAAATGTGAGGGTTGCACCATGCTCGCTGGTATCCTTATCTAGAAAATTGAAAAAAAACCTTTCAGTTAAGTCGCACTTCGGTCTATCAATTTTCATAAAATTCGGAATTTTGGCAACATATTTCAAGTGTAATTATTATATGGGTGTTAGAATCGTACAATATACGGAAATACGACATTCAAGGAAAGTCTGACGACCCCTGCCCCGGAACACTCTAAAAGGAGTTTTCCCCGAGAACAGTTCCAAATAAAGTAATAACGTACGTGGGGGATGCGATCGTCATACCAAAATGAATATTCATTTGAGCTTGCTGTGCCCTACTGTCACTACACAGCCACAAACACACCGACTGTTCAATAAACACTTTGTTTCCTATTCAAACTCGTATTTTGTGGTGAGTCAAATCGAAAATTTGACATAATCACAATACTTTGGAGCAGTAATATCTTTCGTAGCCAGCCAATCTCCACTGTACAAATAATGGCCACTGGTGTGTAGAAACAATGTTCTTTTTTTTCTCAGAATCCACAGATTAAAATAAATACAAAGCTAATATGTGGAGTAGCTATCCCACTCACATTTTTCATATTTGTGCATGTTAGAATGATGAAACTTATTCACAGTACGTCACTTTCACTTCAAAAATCAATTTCTTCAAGGACTTCCAGGAGGTCTTACTGCTGGTAGTGAAGAGATCTTACTAGTGGTAGTAAGGAGGTCTTACTGCTGGTAGTAAGGAGGCCTTACTGCTGGTAGTAAGGAGGTCTTACTGCTGGTAGTAAGGAGGTCTTACTGCTGGTAGTGAGGAGGTCTTACTGCTGGTAGTGAACATGCCTGGCCAGGACAGACTACCTAATGAATATTTTAAAAACCTTCCTCAGAATTGGCAATTAAATCTGGTCCACCTCTTTAACAAAGTTCTTGAACAGGAAAAAGTTCCTAATATTTGGGCGAAATCTATAGCTTATATGATATATAAGAAAGGTGATAAAACAATGCCTGATCACTATAGACCAATTTCTTTGCTGTGTGGTATATTACAATATTTACCCAGATAATATTGGAAAGATTGATTATATGGGATGAAGGTGTGTTTTCTTTACCTGAAAGTCAGTGTGGCTTTAGAAAAGGCCGCTCATGTGTAGATAACCTGTTTGTTTTAAATACCATGATTCAACTAAAATTGGACTATAGAAAATCTGATCTATTCGTTATCTTTGTAGAGTCAAATGGGCATTAGAGGAAAATTAATAAGGATACTTAAAAGTATCTATGATAATGCAACAATAAGAGTCAAAAGCTGTGGGTCTGTATCCGATGAGGTACCTGTCACTAAAGGGGTGCTGCTGGGCGAAGTCCTATCTGGGTACTTGTTCAGCCTCTTTACAAGTGACATAGAGGAATTCTTTAGAGCGAGAGGTGCCTCTGGCATCCCAATCTCCCCAGGTAAAGATATACTTCTTTCGCTATATGCGCGTTTTTTGCTGATTCGAAGCCTGACCTATCGAAAAAACTTGAAATCCTTGCCAACTATGCCAGATTAATCAGCTGGAAGTAAATACTGTTAAAACAAAAATTATACACTTCCATAAAGGCCGCCCAAAAAAGATAAAAAAATTGTATTATTTGGGTGAGGAGGTGGAAGTTGTATCAGCTTTTGACTACTTGGGAATTAGATTCTCAAATTCTGGTTTGTTCCACCTCGCTTCCAAATTAGCCGCATCCAGGGCCTCATCTGCTGTTGGCTCAGTGTTAGAAATATGCCGCAAGGGCAAATTTAGATCAATGGAATGTAGAAGTAGGGTCAATGATGCTATTTCCATGAGCACTTTACGGGGTTGAAATCTGGGGGTTGAGATATCTATCTGAAATAGAAAAAGCGCACCTGGAGTTTTACAAAAAGCTTTTTTCGTTAAATAAAAGTACACCTGCCTGGCTTATCCGAACTGAATTTGATCTGCTCAACTCCAATTATAATGTGGTCAAATCAGCGTTGTTCTGGATCTGCAAACTCCTTGAAATGCAAGACCATAGACTACCTAAGTTGTGCTTTTTGAAGCTAAAAAATATTCATTTTAGTCGTAAACCCTCGATAAAGTACAACTGGTTTTCGCAGATGGATTATTTATTGAGTTTGATTGGCTTAAATGACATCCTACTTGAAACAGACCCCACAGTCTTTAAAAATTCTATCTCTGGAACACTAAATAGATATAAGGAATTCCAAAAGTTAAAAGACCTAGAACTAATGCACTCAGCAAAGTACAGCCCTATTTATAACGATATACTTGCCTCAAGTTCGGTTTGCCAATATTCTAGCGAATTGAATTTGCCATTTGTTATAGTTTGTAATTGAGGCTTGCGGGCAATTACCAGATCAAATTATCAGTGAAAAATGTCACACACCTAATAAAACCTAAGGAAATATACACAATATGCGGGCGTAAGGATGCGGAAGATTTGTACCACTTAATAGTAGTTTGTCCGGTTTATGAATCCTTTCGTAATCAGTACATACCGCAGGTTAAGAATGTATCAGTGGAGCAGTTCCACAATGTGTTCGTTTTTAAGTACGAAAATGAAATTAAACAATTATACCTTTTCACAATTAATTGCCTCAAAACACGATCAATTATACTAAATGAATAGTTTACAGTGTGAAAGACTGATTATATACGTATATCGCTACATTTTGTTGGTTGATCTTCCTGTATTTATAAATTATACACTTGTTATTTAAAATATGGGTACAATGCAGTGTGCTGTGTATTTACTGTTACTACTCTATATTTTGTGTTGTATTGTTCTATGTTGTATTGTTTATATATTCTAGTCTCTCTTTTCTTACTATGTTGTCCAGTGTATTTGACCAGTCTTCATTTGTATGGGGTATGTCCCCAGGACAAATTATTAATATTAAAATAAAAATACTACTGATAGTGAGGAGACCTTACTGCTGGTAGTGAGAAGATCTTACTGCTGGTAGAGAAGAGATCTTACTGCTGGTAGTGAAGAGATCTTACTGCTGGTAGTGAAGAGATCTTACTGTTGGTAGTAAGGAGTCTTCCTGCTGGTAGTAAGGAGATTTTACTGCTGGTAGTGAGGAGGTCTTACTGCTGGTAGTGAGGAGGTCTTACTGCTGGTAGTGAGGAGGTCTTATTGCTGGTAGTAAGCAGATGAGAGCAAGAGTATTTGATGGTTGCACATTTTCGAAATTGAGTTTTCACCGGAAATTTATGTTTTGAAACCCTCGAAGTGAAGAAAAGAAATGTTGAGCGAATTGGTAAATGTGTATATGTTGACATGTGTGTGTGTGTGTGTGTTTTTGTAAATAAAATAATATCAAAAACTAAAATCGCAGAGACGAATATTAAATCGCATTTTATACAAACTTCCTATACTATCTGCCTACATAAATGCCTACCACTTTTATTTGAAGTATTTTTTCCGGTAGTAGCGTTAAGCTTTCCTCTAAAGCACCATTTCAATACAATGTATGGTTCTACTTACTACGGAATTATATGTTAGAACCATTGGTACTATTCCAAATTTGAAGAAAATCTGTTGACAGAAGTGCGATTTAACAGATAGGTAGTTCAGTTTTTGGAATTTTCTTGAAAAACGACTTAACTGCATGAATATAAAAGTATCACGTTCCCACCGGCTCCATATTTATGTTAGGCCAAAGTGTTAAATTTGAAGCTTAAAGAATATTGATCGTTTTATATATAATTGTATTATTATCAGCAGCTAGAAGGAGGGGTGTGAGTGTTTCATAGATTTTTCATTTGACAACAACCACGGCGAATTGTGCGGATTGTACAGCCCAGTATTAGCTGTGTTGTGTGCATGCTTATAACAACCGTATCCTCTACTAACTCAGATATATTGCTGTTAATGAACTACCATGAATATTATACATCACATCTTGTTTAGAATATTTAGAGGGTTGCGGCTAATGCTAGTGGACTGGGCACGCACAGTTCCGGTTGGTATGGTTTAATTCAGTGTTGCTTTGTGCAAGCTAGTTACAGCTACCGTTGACGTAGTAAGTTCCTTCCACTGTCTCACAGCATGCATGAACTATATGTTAAAGGATTACATTTCATATTACAATATAGTAAACATTACTGAAATAAATTAGATGTAACTGAAGTTTTATTTTTATTATCTGAATGAATTAATTACTGAATAAATTAATGCATAATTAATGAACTGTACATTCCTTTGAAGCATTTCAAACCCAAAACTAGCACAAAAATGACTGATTTTTGCATTCTGACAGGAATTAACGTAAATTATATATATATATATATATATATATATATAGCGTGGCTCATTCACTCGACAATCTGTTACCAATACACAAATAGAAATAACTGGTAGAGGATCGTGTATTGTACTGGTTTGTTCTTAGGGCATTTTTCCTGACTGAAGAAACTACATAGCTCCACTAGCACATCTATACAAACACCAGCAAAACAGAAATGGCAGATTATAGTTCAGATTTACATAATCATAATAATCACTCTGCCTCAGCTGGCCCATCTCTCAGCTAACCTATCATTAAATCAGAATATTCGGTTGGGTCTGCAATACTTGAGTATAGCATCTATGATTTAATCCGTCATAGCATGCTTTGATTTGTTGGCGCTGCCCAGTTTCGGATTTTCAACCATCGTCAGAATAAGCCTTATAATCAATTCGTGTAGAGAGATGACTTAAAACGGTTTAAGATGTTATAAACAGTTTCTTAAGAAAAAGATTAAGGCGCAGTATTAAGACATAAGTGAGAAACACAGAATCGCCACGGCCACACAGCAATCAACACTGTGTTGCCAAATTGGTCAATTTTCTTTAAACTTGAAATATTCAGTTAGTTGGCCTGCCGTAGTAACAGAATCGCCGAGACATGTACCCAACCACTGTAGTAATGGGTGAAGTCCACAAGCCACGCCAATTGAACACATCTCGATAACACATTTGAGATCTAAGTTACAGATTCTTCACAACCTTTAAAAAGCAAGTTTTCAGAAAAATATTCCAAATAATAATGATAGGCTTACAATCGTGCAGTTAGCATTCCAAGTTTAATGAAAATCATTGTAGCCTGCGATTTTTCGTTATTAGAGATATTTTATTCATGCCCACGTACCTACAGACTATTCTCTGAACCCATAGTATTTCCGCGAAATATTGAATTTCGAATATTCAACACGACTGCAATATTTACTCTTACCTCAGTAAGAGAAAGTAATTAAAAACAGAAGGATGCAAATAGTAATAATAATTACTTACATGGATTTTGTTTGGCCACACGCCAGCAATGCCAAAGGAAATTAAAACCATTAAACTTCATATTAATTGTTAAGGCCGGCTTTTTCCAGCACAGTTTTCTTTTGTAGAAACTAAATATATACAATATCCCAATGCGGAAAAGGATTCAAATTTCGGCCAATTGGGCCACATAGGATCAAAATTATTGGGATTTATCGCTCCTAAATGAATTTTCCCAGAAGAATGTATCAAATAAAAATTGGTAGACAAATCTACTTGCATGTAGTATGTATATAAAGTTTAAAGAAAAATTGTTGGAGCAATTTTCAAAAAAATTGCTAAAACTGGTAATTCCGGTTGACCGTTAATGGGCAAAACCAAATCGTCGGATCCGCTGGTAGCACTACACGAAATATCAAGTTTCAGCTTTCTGCCATTTTCCATATTTGTGTTATTCAGACCACTCTCACAGACTAATCTCTAAAACCTTCTTTTTCAGGTGATCTTAAAACATGTCAGGTGGAAACTCAATTTTAAAAATTTAACACGATTGCAGCATTCTGTGTGAAACACTCACACAACTTTCTCTTACTCCTATTTTCAAAATTATAATTGACAAATGTTATAGTTTGTGTAACAAATTTAAGGAAATTCTTCGAAAACTGACAAAACTGTTCAGTAAATGCGCACTTCCGGCTTACTAATTTTTTTTATACCTTGGAATTTTGGCCATCTATTTATTTCTAATTAATATTGTTCAACTATAATACCACTTTAGAGGAAGCTGTAACCCCACTCTTCCCCTAAAAGTGCCCTTAAATGAATTTTCCCAGAGAAATGTTTTAAACAAAAGATGTAGATCTTTGTATGTTTAGTTTATATGTTAAGTTTTAAGAAAATCGTCGGAGCCAAGTTTGAGAAAATCGCGAAAAAGTGGAAAAATCATTTAGTAAAGTGTTGAAAGAAACGCACTTCCGGTTATCCGATTTTCTTCAAACTCGGAATTTCAACAACACATTTAATTCTAATCAACATTATTTAGATGACAGAATTGTCAAATAAACTGAAATAGCAGTTAAAATGAAAACCTAACCCCACCTCTCCCCCAGAAGTGCCCTTAAATGAATTTTTCCGGAGAAATGTTTCAAATAAAAGTTATAGCTCTTTGTATGTGTAGTTGATATGTCAAGTTTAAAGAAAACCGTTGGAGCTATTTTTGAGAAAATCAGAAAAACATAAAAAAAACAACTAGTAAAGTGGTACTTCCGTTGAGGAATTTTAACAGATAACGCACGTGCAGATCCCATGGTGATACCTAAACATAATATCAAGTTTCAACTTTCTACGGTTTTTCATTTTTGAGCTATGCTGTTCACATAACACACACACACACACACACACACACAAACACAGACCATTTGCTAAAAACCACCTTTTTGTACTCAGGGGACCTCAAAACGGATATTTTCGGTGAAAACTCGATATCGAAAATTTGACACGATTACAATACTTCCTCTTACTAGGAGAACCAAAAATGATTGGTTGAGGCGAGCATTATAAATTAAAAATAGGCGTGGTCAATGCACGATCCCAGCTGTCTCATTGGTCAGGCCTTACGCCTATATTTCACCTTTACTTCTTCCCTGTGATTGGTCAGTTATGTATTCCTAATTATTTCCAAGTAAAAAAAGTTCAGAATTTTTTTACTATTTTTTTCCATATATTTTATATTTTATAAAATATCGAATTATGTAGTAAAAAAAAGTTCTATAAAAATATAAAAATAATAAAAAACATTATGGCACAATATTAGTTTATTTTTTTCACAAAGAACGTGGAAATGAAATTAGGCAGAAAAAAGTTGATTACTTTTCTTGGAAAAGAAGATAAAAAATAATTGCACGTTGTGCAGGATAACGTGCTGGTCCTTTCTAAC
Source organism: Triatoma infestans (assembly GCA_011037195.1). NCBI lineage: Eukaryota > Metazoa > Arthropoda > Insecta > Hemiptera > Reduviidae > Triatoma > Triatoma infestans. The sequence goes on along the minus strand of JAAEAF010014565.1, from coordinate 53,453 downwards.
CCAAATTGACTTGAAAATCTCAAATGACTTTCTTCAATTGCAATTCATAAATTTGGATTGATATATTGTTACTTTCTCTTACTTTTGTAAAAGGCAGTAATGTGATCCTATCACATTGAAACTGAGTTTTCACCAAAAATGCATATTTAGGTTGCTTAATAATATAAAATTATAACCTTAACACTTAATTTCAAAGCTCGTCACTAAAACTTTGATCCAAAACGCAGTGTAAATTATTCAATTAATAAAATGCTTTGTTCAATTAAATTATTAAAAAAACTCCATTTTCCCGTTTGAAAAAAATATATTAATGCTGTCCTACAAGTTGGAAATCTGGGAACTCTTGGAACAGTTGGAATCTGTGGAAACTAGAGAACACTGCCATTGGGATTGTGGGAGCGCTCTTTGTCAAAGACAAGAAAGTTAGGTATTCCAAATGGTCACGTGATCTGCTCTAGAAACCCCCTTTATTCTCTACTACTGTTTTACTAAAAAACTAGGAACGTGAAAATCACTTCCTCACTTACCACTTCTACAGGATTCTCTCAATACTAACTGAACAATTTTGCTTCACAGTTGTTTAACGTTCAGTTACTCGTCATGTTAAATGGAAGATCTCTACTTACTGGAAAAAAATTTAGAGCCAGCACGGCGACGAGTTGATTCTCTTAAAGTAGAGAAGTTAAGAGAAAGGCTCTCAGTCAATGGGGCTGTAGATGGGGACTGTCACTTACTGGCAACCAGCTGCAGCCAATTACTTTACATTGTCTTAGGTAGATGCGTTCAGACATATCAGTCATATAGCTTGCATAACAACAAGTTGCCACACTATGCTCCTGCTCACGATAGTTTCCTTCCAAGCAGTACTCCTGAAAGTGCAAACAATGCGATCCTGTGAAATCTTCGAAATTGAGTTTGAAACTGGACACTTTCTTGCTCTTTCTCTCTCTTTTGTGTGGATGATTATATCTATACCAATACATTGTGTGTGTGTTTTTTGAATAAAATATTTTAAAACCGAAGAAAGCTTAAACTTCATAACCAGAAGCATCAGACTCGAAGATTTCGGTTAAACTCCGTCAGCCTGAATCTGACCTTATAAACTCCGTCAGCGACCTTAATAATTTTTTTCGTAAGTTTCTCGAACCGTTTTCATCAAATTTTGTGTACTATTACTCATGTAATCCTAACACTATTATTTAAAACGTTGTTCTGATACAAATTATTTTTGGGGAGCTTTCCTCAATAAAAAAATTAAAAATTAAGAAAGCTCTTATTAAGAAGAAATACTGTATCAAATGTAATGTATATGCAATAGAACCAATCGCCAGGTTTCAGTAGTTCCATCAGAATTTCTCCGACATTGTATCACCTAGCGGGAATTGGGGATCAAAGTACACAATGTTTACAGGGAACTTTGCTGACGTAAACTCAAATATGTATTTCTGGTGAAATATCTATTTACGAAAATCTAATACCATCAATCAGCATTACTCCTGATTTGCAACCATCTCTTTCAAAAAACCTACCAATTTGGGTTTTTTTATATTATTTCCTAAAAGTAATGTAAAATTCCTCCCTGTCTACTGTACTCCCTTTTTAGATAGTTTATCTGAAGTAATTAAAGTTTGCCTAATTAAAAATAACCGAAGGAATATTTATACATACCAGCTTGCAAGCCCCTCCACTTATCACCGTCTTTCACTCACGAACGATATTCACTCATAAGTGGATGTTACAGAAGTGGGAGAAAATGAAAATTATTCGAGAAAGTTCCTGGTAAGAGAGTTATGAAAACTTCGGGTCTTCTTGAAATACATTTTCAGTTTTATGCCTTTTCGAATGAACTGCATTAAGGATTTTATCTCTCTCTCTCTCTCTCTCTCTCTCTCTCTCTATATATGTATATATATATATATATATATAAAGCCTCAAAACATGTATTTATTGCCAAATTTTGACACGATCTGTATATAAATTCCTGTTCCGCACTAAGAGAAAAACAGAAAACTGTTTGCAAAAGCACTGACTAAATATTAGTAAAGAATTAGACAAGCCAATGGTATTAAAGACAAAGATATAATTAAATTTTCACCTAATATTAAATCTGTTGAAATTAGAGAAAAGTCACATCTTAGTAATAATTAATTTAGAGTGACTGAGGTAATAGAAGCTGTCAAATGAATCGTTTGCTAATACTTTATCAACTGAAATATTAAATTCCTTTGTTTCCTTGATTGGGCAATTCTTATTCTTATTGCTTTAGATATTATTATTGATTAGTATTTCAACACAGTTATCCCCTATCTTAGATATTAAATTACATTTTTTAAATCAATATATTCTATATTCTGTTTGCTGTGGAGCGGGGATGGTTGGCAGGTTGCTCTGTAGAATAAGCAAATATTCCAAATAAACAGGAAGGATTTGGCCACTACCAACTGGACAGTTTTCCCTTTTTATCCCGTTCCCTTCGGTACTGAGGGATTTTTAAGGACCGTGCCTGCCCTCGTGGGGTGTACCGGTCCCCTGTTGCAAGCAACAGGATCGTTTTTACAAGAGAAGGAGTCGCCACTATGGAAGGGTCGTTTAGTGCTATGCCCCGACCATAGCAGAAGTGCCGAACCCTGGCAGACCCCGCTTGACCCATTTAAGGGCAAGGTTGAGATACGCTCAACCAGCGCGCAAAGTGGTCACATGAAGATCACACGTCACTCCCAGAAGCTAGAGAAGGCCAACTCTAGCAGGCTCTGGTAAACCGCGCACACCCAGCAAGTGCGCTACCAACTTACGGGCTGGTTCCGGGGTTCCATTTTATATAGCGAGTCTCCTCCCGCTCAACTCATGACTGCAGTCCTTGGAGCTGCTGTTTAAACGACGACCACTACGAATCCTACCTCAATTGCAAGCAATTGGCTCGGATAGTAACTTGCGCCCGTAGTTCAGTATTTCAACTTTAACGAGCTAGCGTGACTGATCGCACGCCCGATGGATACCACCAAATCCATCTGATTCCTGTCCATTGCCTCAAGTACAGGTTTATCAGTAACCCAGGATACTTACAAGTAATCCTGCAAGGGGAAAGAATCAGGATGGGTTGGGGGAGGGAATCCCCAACCTGGAGAGCCAGAGGCTGATTGCACCCTGAAGGGTGAGCGATGGAGGCGCCACAGACCAACGCCAAAGGGGATTCTGTTTCTAGAAGTATGCAGTACTAAATACCGCACAAGGACTAGAGCATATTTTATTGAAATACGTCATTTCCAGTGCAGGGTCTCCCTTTTAGTCGCCTCCTACGACAGGCAGGGAATACCATAGGCCTATTCTACCCCAGGACCTACACGGGAACCTACCAACTGGACACCCATAAATAATTTTTTCTAAAAAATGATTAGAATAACATTTTACCAAGCAGAAGGCAGTGAGCGCAGCTTGTTACCTCCCTTGCCAATATGCAGTAGGACTTAAGCATTGTCTAACATTGCCTTGTTATGACTGCATAAGCTGTACCAACAGTAGAAAGATTTTAGTAGGGGAGGTTTAGACTCCCGTCATTGTGCAACTAATTGCGCGAGCTAGAAAGAGTTGGCTACCTTAAGCTCCACCTACCACCAAAATCCTGGAAGAAGAAAGTGATAATTAAATCCCAAAACTCTATTACATGGCAACAAATCACAGTGATTCCTACCAATATTGACGTAAAACTCAAGCCAGCAACTTCCCTCATGAACGCAATTGCAATATGAGCAAAACATAGGTTAGATTTCAACCTAAAGACCCTTCTATTATGCATGACGTTTTCAAAAAAAAGTTAATGAATAACCTCTGTTGTGTGTGTGTGTGTGTGTGTGTGTGTGTGTGTGAACAGAATATCCTACAAAAGAAAATTCAAAAGAAGCTCAAACTTGTTAATCCGTGTAATACCATAATAGCATGTCATACGAAGCTTTCAGTCAAAATCCATCAATCGGAAATGCGGCTTTACTAAATAAAGTTTTTTGATTTCCCACGATTGTCTCCAAAATGGCTTCAACAATTTGACTTGAACTTTTCAAACTCTCAGTCATAACTGCCTACCACTTATTTGAATCATTTTTCCAGGCAAATTGATTTTTGACAGGTTCTGGAAGAGTTGCAATAAAAAGATTCCTTTAAGTGCCACTTCAGTGCACACTCAGTTTTACAATGTATATAATATAATTCCATTATATGTAGTGGAATACCAAATTTTTTGAATTTCATCCGTCGTAGCATACATCATTTTGTCAGCTCCATACTGAATGTTGTTGGGTTCTCAGAACTTGAAAGCATCAGAGATTTTTTCCGTGATGGCCTGCTTCATTTTGTAATCATTGACCCGGCTGATCACAGCGCATCTTAGCCTCTTTGCCATGCTTACTCGTATGGAACAGACGAATGGCTCCAACTTCACAAGCACCAAGCTCCCACCAAAATTCGATAGAAATCTTATTTAAGCTCGCCAAATTCGGAGCTTAAAGCTGTTTAAAGACAACATTCAAGCGTCTGGAGCATAAGAAAGCGAGTGCGAAAACAAGCATCAAGCAGTAAGCACGCAGCAACTTGCGAAAGGAATCAACAGTAGAAGGTATCTTTAATCAACTACCTGTTATGAAGACCTTTCACCGGTCAGATAGTCCTCCACCAGCTCACTATCGTTAGAATAAGCAAGAGTTCTAAGTCACCGACGTGTCCATCACTGCTCTTCGCTCGTCTTCTATAAACGTTCTCTATAAACTCTATCCCCACTAGCTCAAAAGTAAAATGTAATCGTATTTACAATGCAAGTAATGCGTGCAATTCATTCATCACCAACAACCATAATCCTCCCCCAACTATCACATATCGTTTCATCTATCTCAAACTGAACAAAAAAACCATCTGCATTGCACTCTAAATTATTCATTAGGGAAAGAGAATCATGGAAACAAGTAAAAGCCATTTTGCAAAGGATATCGCATTCATTGGTCTATGACAATCAACAGAAGTATGAAGAAAATTTGTCCTCTGGAATAAATTCAGTCAAGACAAACCCACAAATCATCCATAAATCTAGTAATACTGCCAGGTGCCAGTTTTGAAGGTCTGTTTCAAAACAGATATCAATATCACCACCCTTTACACCAAGTTCTTTCACTATGTCCTATGGTGCGTCTTGAAGAAGTGTACAGAATTTTGGACTATCTCTTCCCAGAGGACTTGGCAAAACTCAAAAGGTTCTCTTTTGAGACCACATACTTTTGCTTCGACGGAACTTTCTATGAACAAAAAGAAGGAGCATGGCTTCCCCGTTGAGCCCAGTAGCGGCTAACTTTGTGCATGGAAAAGTTTGAAAAAGAAGCTTCATATATGGCCATCCATAGACCCATTTATTGGTACGGGTCACTTTTGTTATTTGGGAGCAAGAGAAAGATAAACTGCTCCCTTTCCTCGCTCACCTAAATAACATTCATGGTGGAAATTGAAGAGAATGGAAAGCTTTCGGTTTTTGATGTACTACTCCATAGAAAAAAGGATGAAACATCGGGACATACAGTACACTGGAAGAATACCCATATTATCCAGTATTTGAATGAGAGCTCACTACCATCCTGCAAAAAAGAGGGGTTTTATCCTATGTTGCCCAAAGAAGAAAATCATCTTCGGCAAGCTCTGAAATTGAACGTTTATAAAAATATTGCCTAACTATATTAAAAAGAAGGTTATTTGCATAACTACTTCTTCAATAAGGCCAATCAGCCTCCTCGTTTTAAGAAACCGAAAGAATTAGAAGAAAGAAGAGAGAAAACCAGAGCTGTTCTCGCATATGTGCAAGGAGTGTCAGAGAAGCTTATAAAACTCCTTGCAAAGCACAGTATAAGAACCATACATGGAAAGGATAGAAAAATGTCCCAAATACTTCCACGTTTCAAGGACAAATTTCCACTACAAAAAAGTGGGGTCTATATGATTGGAGTTGCAGTTGGAGGATTGCAGTTGTGGAGAAAAATACATAGGACAGACTAAAAGGTTAGTCACAACGCGCCTTAAAGAATACATACAATGTGTCAAATACAATAAAACCGAAAAGCCTCCATTTGCAGAACATTCATCCACAACTGATTTACAAGCCACTGACACTTGTTTCAACCCGATAACCATGGAGCCGGCGGAAGCCGGAAAGATTATGTAATCTAACTTATATTCTAAGTGGACCATCCTCAAAGAAATTGCGCATTTATAGTATTTACAATTGTTACACATTGATGGTGAGTGTTAAGACCGAAATATAAAAATGAATACCTCAAGATATCGAAACATTAATTCCGTAACTTATCAAAAAAAAAAAAACATAATTCCGTAACATATCAAACGAATCAGGTTCAATTTAACTAAATGTCTGTTAAAGTTTTTCAGTATTTCCTTAAAACTCTTCAAACTATTATTTACATATCACATGAGATTTTTCCCGTGACAGCGTACCAGCGTTCAAGCAGATTATCACTGTCCTTTGTACATGTTTCCAGGGAAAGTATTTTTTGGAAGGTTCTCGAGAAACTTTGTAACTCTTCAGTGCTACATGAGTAGAATTTACTCATTTACCACCTATATAATAATAAAGTTACATTAAAATACGTTGCCAGAATACCAAGTTCGAAAATCGATTAAGCGGATATGTGGTGTCTTGAGTTTATTTTTTAAATTTTCTTGAAAATGTCTCAGATGATTTTGTTTAAGCTTGGGATGCATACTGCTGCAGATACGTACACACTATCACTAGTATCTCAAACTTTTTCCCGGGTAAATTGATGTTAGGGAAGTTGTGGACAATATGAGAGTTAGGTTTAAGTTCAAACTGCAGTTACATGCTTTGCTAATTCATGAACAAAGGAGGCTACCATACGTTACATTCAGGTAAACATGTACCTTTATTTATATCTACTGCAGACCAAAACTTTAGTGAACATTGCGAGTGTAAAATACAGTTATCAATTAGAATGTGAACATTGTAGTAAGGCAGAGGTCGGCAAACTCCTCATTCAAAGGAGCCAAATATAAACAATACAAAATTGAAGTTGATTCAAAGAGCCATTTTTTTAAAACTTAAGCTTTGCTTTAGTAGAGACATTTTTATGGAAATAATTAAGATTAAAAGTACACGCCCAAGCTTGCCTTTGCTAAATATGTCTTAGTTTAACTAACGGTACATTAAATAAAACCTGTATCATACTTATATAAAGATAATATTTATTTAAAAATATAACAAGTTAAATAATATAAAAGGTATCCTTAAAAAAAACTACAAATACTCCACTAATGTGAACAGTGGCCTTACATTTCCTTGGAAAGTAAGGGTAAGTCAGGTTTGTATGTTGTTGTTTTTAATTTTAGGCACGATTCCAAGTTCTCATCGATAAGCTGATTTCTTAATTTACTCTTGATTGAAGTTCATGCTTGAAAATGATTGTTCGCATAAATATGTAGACCCAAATAAGGAAAGAACAGCAAACGCTAGTTTATTCATATGATCATATGAGTCAGGAATACTATTCCAGGTGTTAAAAATCAACATAATATCTTCCCTCACCAGATCATTCAAAGCAGACCGCTTATGCTGTAAACATAATTCACATTTATTTTTCTCCAATAGCTCTAAATCGGCACAAAGACGCTCGAAGTTTGAGCTCCACAATTCTTTATTTTTTAAATCCAGCAACTGCATTTCTAAGCGGCCAATATCAATATTAAAGGCCGAAAAATTTATTTCTGTTACCGTGGCATTCAGAGGTTTTTAACAAAGGCTAACGTCGCTTTGCTGTTTCTAAAGTCTTTGAACCTGCCGAGAAAAGCTTCCTTCATATTTAACAATGTTGTTCTGAAATAGCAAATGTCAATATTAGACTTATTTGTTGTGGTGGTTAGTCCGCAGAGCTGGAAAACATCAGAGACATTTTCCGTGGTAGCCTGCTTCATTTTGTGGCCATCGACCGGTTTCGGGCGTTCGCCCATCTTTAGGATGCGTTTTTCAGACAGTGTGACAACACAGGCTTGCACAGAGCAAACTTGAGTGTGAAAACTAAGTTGCTCTGTGCAAGTCTGTGTTGTCACACTGTCTGAAAAACTCATCCTGAAGATGGGCGAACGCCCGAAACGGTCGCCACAAAATGAAGCAGGCTACCACGGAAAATGTCTCTGATGCTTAGACTTAATTTTCTCGACAATATTTCAATAGGCATGGAAAGTGAATCAGAGTTTTCTCTTTCAAAATCTTCGGCAAAAAGCGACAATTTGTTTTCGAATAAAATTACTATAATAAGTACAAATAGTTGAAATACATTTCGGTGCGGAGATAATGATACACATGACTGCGAGCGACTATCCGTGCTATTGTTGGTTTCTAAAAATGTGCTTCTTTTCTGTAGGCTAGCCTTTCAAAAATGTTTACTCGTCTCTTACAAGGCAAGTTAATAAATAATATTCCATGCCTGCACTAAACATTTCGTGAAAGAGCCGCAGCCAAGGAGTCAAAGAGCCGCATGCGGCTCGCGAGCCGCGATTTGCCGACCACTGTAGTAAGGGAATGTTTCACTCATTTTTGTTCATTTAATAAAAAAGCTGTATAGAGAAGTTGTCTAGGGCTGGAACACCCAGAAGTAAGGTTTTCCCCTTTAAAAGTGTAAAAGTGTCTCCACCTTGCACCAACTAGGCACTAGGCCACACACCATGTGAATGGTTTGGTAGTAGCCTGAGAATGACGTTACCACGTCAGCTCAATATCACTATGGGTTCAATCTGGGGTAAATCTTATTTATATTTTATTAATTTATTTACATCTGTTTAATCAGTTGACATACAGAGAGAGGTTGGCCTATGCGTATGATACAAAAGCGTACACAAAAACAAAAATAAAATAAAAAAAAAATCTGGTGTGAAACACTCACACAACTTTCTCTTACTCCAGTTCTCAAAATTATAATTGACAAATTTTTATAGTTTGTGTACCAAATATTAATTCTCAATACAGACGAAAACTGAAAAGCCAAATTCAGTAAAAGCACACTTCGGTAATTAATTTTCTTGTGAAACTCTGAATTTTGGCCATCCATTTATTTCTAATTAATTTTGTTTGGAAGATAGAATTGTATAATCAACTATGGTAACACTTTAGAGAAAAACATAACCCCACCCCCTCCCGTGCCATTAAATGAATTTCCCTAGAAAAATGTTTTAAATAAAAGTTGTAGCTCTTTGTAAGAAAATCGTCGGAGCCATGTTTGAGAAAATCGCGAAAAAGTGGAAAAATCATTTAGTAAAGTGGTAAAGTAAATGCTCTTCCGGTCATCCGATTGTTACCAAACTCGGAATTTCATGCACATATTTAATTCTAATTACATTATTTAGATGATAGAATTGTTTAATAAACTGAAATAGCACTTTAGATGAAAACCTAACCTCACCCCTCCCCCATAACTGCCCTTAAATAATTTTCCCAGAGAAATGTTTCAAATAAAAGTTGTAGCTCTTTGCATGTGTAGTTGATGTTATAACAAGTTTAAAAAAATCGTTGGAGCCATTTTTGAGAAAATCGCTAAAAAGTAAAAAAAAACCAACAAGTAAAGTGGTACTTCCGGTTGAGGAATTTTGACAGATGCCCACTGTCAGATGCCATTGTGATACCTAAACGGAATATCATGTTTCAACTTTCTATGGTTTTTCGTTTTTGAGCTATGCTGTTCACATGCCCACACACGGACCACACCACACACACACACACACACACACACACACAGACCATTTGTTTAAAACCACTTTTTTGGACTCAGGGGACCTGAAAACGGATATTTCCGGTGAAAACTCGATATCGAAAATTTGACACGATTACAATACTTCCTCTGACTAGGAGTAAGAGAAAGTAAAAATCAGTAAATAAAAACAAACAAAAAACAGTTGAAAAAATAAAAAGAGACTAATTTAGTAAACATAAGACACAAAGCTACATACTATACACTATAAAACACTGATAATAATAGAAAATCAGAATCCTTTGATATGAACTAAATTGAAAGTAATTAAAGAACATTATAATAAATGAAAATATATGGAAATACAATAGTAAAATATATAAGTAAAAAATGTTTCCAATCATATGAAATAACATAATAAGTCTATGTACATAAGTCTCTGTACGAGTCTGTGTTGGCACACTGTCTGAAAAACGCATCCTGAAGATGGCGAACGCCCGAAACCGGTCGGTGACCACAAAACGAAGCAGGCTACCACGGAAAATGTCTCTGATGATAACATAATAAACTTAATTAAAAGTTTCCTTATTTTAAAAGCACTAATGCAGTAAAGATAAATATCAATTAATTTATTTAAGTGATCTGGCTCTGAAAAAGTTAGTAGTTTAATAAATCTTTCATATTTGTTCTCAATATTGGAGATGTATTTGTTTATAAATTTATTTCTTAAATTACTGAATGCTGGGCAAATGGCAATAAAGTGGGCTAAATCATCTATTTCATTCAAACAACAAAATTTGCAAGTGTTACTACTATCAAATTTATAGTTGTATTTGTTTAAATAAATACTGCAATTTTTCTTGCCGGCTAACCGTAATTGTGGTAACAGTCTCAGTTTGTTAATGTGAACATTAAAATTAAAATAGTATTCTGCAGAATTTAGACTGCTAATATTTCTGTATATCACATTATAACGACTATTTAATACATTATCAATATCTCTACAGAATAGATTATTTTTAAAGGACTCTAACAAATTTGTATAATTATCTTTAATTAATTGTATATCTTGAGACTTCCAGATATTCCCCCAATTGGGCTTAGGTATTTTTGGAGTTCCAAGACCCAGTTAGTTGCTCAAATAACCTGCGTATGGACTCTAGGAATAGGGAGAGCCAGGCCGCAGGATTCTCGGGCAGCCAGGCCGCACTGAATGCACTTGGGGCATTCAGAATCACTTCTTCCCTAGTTAGGGGTGTAGAGACTCCCTGGAGGCGTTGTCCCGGCACAACAAAGTGCGGCTTTACACTGCCGGGACACAAGGGGATTAAAGGCAATGAACTAGCCGACCAACTGGCCAGGAATGGTGCGAGTACTCCTTTCTGTGGGCCAGAACCTGTTCTGGGAATAGCCAAAAGTATGGCGAGGGCTTCTCTGAGAGAATGGACTCGGAGAGAACATAATCGTCACTGGAGGCTAAGTACTGGAGCAAAACACGGCAAAATGGTTATGCCAGAGCTGTGTAGAAGAAGAGCCAGAAAGACCCTGGGTTTAAACAGGTATCAGATAACGGGCCTGTTCACAGGGCACGGCAGATTCTAGAAACATCTGCACAAGGTGGGATTGGTGGATTCAGAGCCCTTGTGTAGATGGTGTCAGGAGGAGGAGGAGACGGCCTCTCATCTGTTATTTGATTGCGTTGCGATCGGCAGATTGCGGTGCGAGATCTTCGGCACATTGAGACCGGAGGAAATCGTACTTCAAGAAGGACTGGTGGGGAAAGTTCTGGACCTCATGAAGCCCCCCTCTTCACAGGGGGGGAGGAAGCCCCCCCTGGCTTCCTCTACTAGGTATTGAGGGGTTGGTAAAATAAGCCTCAACGGGTAGGCTGCAGTGCCTGGGTCTGAGCCCCCCTGTGTCAATCTAATCTAATCTAGTTGCTCAAATCCAATAATCTACTATAACATAACTTAAGGATACGGGATTCATGGGTTCCCAAAATTCTTTGGGTTGATCTCGAAGCCACTTTTGCATCTAAATTTTTAAGTTTTTTGTGGGAAGGAATAGAAGAAGCTGCCAGGAGTGTAGCGCACGGCGGTCTGGCTATTACTGGCGCGATGAGAACGACACCGACGGTGGCATTAGAGATGTTGCTGGGGCTAACCCTTCTTCAGTATATGGTAGTGGGAGAGGCGATGAGAGGGTACCTCAGAATGTGGTTAAGGGAGAATGGTTGAGAACGTTTCGGGGGATCACACTAGGATCGAGAATGAGATTTGGCGAGTGAACCGATTTCTGCGATCTAAATTTGATGAGACGAGCAAGAAATGGGACTTTGAGAGAGGTTATGAGATCAGTATTGGCAGTATAGGGGATGACAACCTCACGAGACCAACGGAGCCGGGTAACGGCATTATTCGCTGTTATTCAGATGGCTATAGGCAGGAGTGGACTGGCCTGTCAGGAGCGGGAGCATAGTTGCAGGAGTTGGATAGAGGGAGTTTGGTGGCCTTGGTGGTTTGGCCACTGTCTTCCAGTCCGAGTGGTGGGCATTATTGAATGCTGCCGCCTTGTGGGGGAGTGGCAGGGAGAGATCAAAGAGGTGCGGATTTTCTCTGATAGTCAGGCCGAACTGAGGGCTTTGAGTAAGCAATGGTGGAGCTCGAAACTAGTGGGAGAATGTAGGAGAAGGCTTAATGCTTTGGCTCGGAGGGGTAAGGTGCGTCTATATTGGATTCCCGGACATGCGGGAATAGAGGGTAATGATGAGAGGGCGGATCAGTTGGCTAGGGAGGGATCATCATTACCATTGTGTGGTCCTGAACCAGCCCTTGCCGTCACAAAGAAGTTTCGTGACAAACAGATTAGACTTTGGGAGATGAGAGTCTTGGAGAAATGCTGGGGGGACATGCAGGGGTGCCTCCAAGCTAAAAGATTTATAAAAGTAAATAAGCAGGGAATTTCGGAGTATCTCCTGTCCCTCAGTAGGACCTTGGTGGGGGTAGTGACTGGACACACTTGGTGTCTAGTCACTTGTTTAACATAGGGAGGACGTCTAGTCCCATTTGTCAGAACTGCGATGACGGAGTCAGGGAACGGTGTATCACTACTTATGTCAGTGTCCCCGTTTCGCTGGTACTAGGTTTCGCGTATTTGGGAGGTCGCCACTCTCGCAGGATTGCCTGGGCGAGTTAGAGTTTAAGGATATCTTGGGATATTGTAGACTGACCGGTAAGCTACCGGAGGAGATTAACTAGGGGATGATATGGGGGGCATCGGGGGATAGGCTTAGGTCCCACGCCATCAGGCACCCGGTATAATAATAATAATAATAATAATAATAATAATAATATAGCTACCAAGTTTTTAGAGAGATAAACTTCAACTTAATGTTTCTTCCCGCTTGTTGATTATATGCGCCAGGTATATGGTTATAATAGTATGTGTGCGCGTGTATCATTAGAGAAAAGAATGAGTATAAATTATAATTAGAAATTAAATGCTGGTGTATAATAAATAGCTTTTGCAGATAATTAACATTAAGTCTTTTAATAAAGGTGTAACAATGCTGTGTGTCCTTTTAAAATACGAGGTGTAGAGGAAATTTCAAGATTTTAACAATGCAAAAAAAAAAATTGAAGAAAAGTAATATATAAAATTATAAGCGTAAACAATAAATACTGAAATGCATGCAAGATTAATAAAGCTCTATTGGGTATGTCCACCTTAGAGACTGGTAAATTTGAGATAGAGATGATGGTAACAAAATAAATAATTAGATATTGTTCAAATTCGTGAAGTTCGGCCAGAAGCAAAAAAACAAAATGAATTCTTGCCAAAGTTTCGATAATTTATTATCTTTAAAATAATTAGAGCAAATTAAAATTTACTTTATGAATTATCATACCTTTTATTTTTTTATGCTCATTTATGTTAAACGAGTGGAGATTAACCGATTAAGTAGCTAAACAATGGATGCATGTTAATACTATGTTGGGTGGCTGGTGTATTAATCTGTGGTCTATATTTAACCTGGGGCAGCGAGAAAACTGAGTTGCATAAAGGAATAGATGGAAGTGACTAATTGAATATTGGAGTAACAAACCAAAAGGTAATTTAATAAGAGGTGAGTATTATGCTATTATAACCATATAACCTTCCGCATACAATCAACCAGTATGGGGCGTGAAGAAACATTAAGTTGAAGACAACTCTCTACACGAAGTTCGTAGCAATATTCAGGCATAATGGCCATAGCAGTTAAAGTGCCTTGAAGAAAATAATAAATAAATCAATAATAAGATAACAGTACTCTGGGCGATGGTTGAGAATCCGAAACCGGTCAGAACCAACAACAAAAACATGCTATGACGGATAAAATTCCAAATATCACTTTTATCTGTAACATTTCCTTCAAGTTTATAGAGACATTCGGTAAAACGAAAGTGTAGAGAGGAATAAGTGAGTGAAGTCACTGAATAGGTCTGTGAAATGTTCGGAATTATCTCGTCAACGGTTCCCAAGATTCTCTTTTAACTTGGACTGCTATCTGTAATTATAAAATTTTTTTTTTTTTTTTTTTTGGCGCATCGACTGCTGTGGTCATTAGCGCCTCTCAATATTTTTTCTTCTTCTCAAACTTGTCTCCGCAGTCTGGGATGTCACGTAGTTTCTTTACCTTATGGCATCCAATTCTCTACCTTGCCAGCAAGGTATGATGGATCCTCCGGTGTAGAACAAGGTTCTACACATCCCCTCTTGGCCATCGATCCAGTCGACGAGGGGGAATGTGAATACCTGGTTGTGCCAACCCTTCATTTATCAAATTATTTTGGGCACTTGCGCGTAAATATTCCTTCGCTTCTAGAATTAATCGGTATTATAATAGGTTCCCGCCAACTGTCCGGGTACTGGCCGGTCTCCCATATGCGGTTATAAAGATGTAGTAGCTGTTCTTTGTGCGAGAGAGTCAAATTTTTTAACATGCATTCCAACCAGTCCTGGTGACGTATCCTTGGTTTTCCCGAGGGCATTTTCAAATTCGTGAATGGTCAGCGGGACATTATAACTTTCTATAGTGGCGGTATCGAAGTCGAGTGGCTGCAGCTCCTCGTCACCTTTTCGCCTGAGGAATTTGACCGGGTAACTCTGTGAACCTGCCACTTGGGCAAAGTGCCTGGCAAAACACTCGGCCAAATCGCTCGGCTCAGTGACGACGATATTTCCTTGAATGAGGGCAGGTACCGACGGTATTTTGCGACCACCAGAAAGGGCTTTCACTTTGCTCCAAAACTCCTTCAGTGCGGTTGACGTAGATATGGTAGATATATATAGAAGGCTAGACTTTCCTTTTTGGCGTTTTTAATAGTACGTCTCTCTCTGGCTCTTAACTTCTTAAAATTAATTAAGTTTTCTTCCGTCGGGTGTCTTTTAAGTCTATTGAAGGCGCGCTTCTTTGCGGCATTGGCCGTTTTGTGGTTTAGGTCTACCAAGGGACGGGAAGTCTACTGACTCTCCCACCAGCCCTCGGCACCGAGCCATCACCTGCACGCACTAAAGCTTCAGTGAAATTTTTGTATCGGTAGTGACATCCCTTGTGAACTCTGGTGTCACCAAATTGGCTGAGTAAGCAGACCAATTTGCCCTCCTAATGCCATATCTCACAGGTGTGGCAAAGTCAGACCTGGAGATGGAGCTATTTACTTTAATTGGAAAGTGGTCACTTTAGAAGAGTTCGTCTAACGTTGTCCACTCCAAACGAACGGTTAAAGTGGGAGTTGCTAAACTCAGGTCTATGGCACTAAAAGTGCCAGAATACGAATTGAAATGAGTTGCGGCACCATTGTTAAGTAGCATTAAATTATGATTGTTTATTATCTCTTCGAGAGACCTGCCTCGCGAGTCGTTCAATGCTGAAACCCACCAGGTAGTGTGAGAATTGAAATCTCCCATGACCAGAATTGGTGAGTGCAGCTGCGTGAACAGGTTTTCCAGATCACCCCTCCGCCAATAAATGTTAGGCAGGTAAACACTCACTAGGCTAATCTGTAACGGTGTCGCCAGACGCACGGCCACAGCTTGAAGGTTAGTGTTAAGAGATAGCCGCCTGCTAGGGATATTTTCCCTTATATAGACGGCGACTCCACCATGCGCTCTCCCACCTGAGGCTGGCTGTACCTCCTTACCATACGTAACATAACCAGGGATCCGTATATATTCTAATGGTTGAAACAAGCATTGTTTCTGGCTTTTAACCATTAAATAAGTTTCATTCGGATGACGCCTGTTTTCTAGGCTTACCTTTTGGTCACCCCTTCTTTTTCGAGGTTCTGGGAGGGCGGTCCAAGATGTTTCCGCCCACTGACTCAGAGGCGTCAATGTCTGTTCCTAGGAGCTGCCAATCGTGGCGCGGGGAACAGATACTTTTGCTGGAGGAGCGTGTTCCCCCAGCAAGTTTCTTCATTCTACTACCGCGAGTCATCAGGGGTGAGCGAGCTAGCGATATAATTTTTGCCTGCTTTCTTCTGGGTGATCGGCGAGGCGGACTTACCACCTGCCAGGTATCTTGTGAGGACGCAGGATTGTTGGTGGCTTTGTTTTCTTGTTCCCCTAATATGTTAGGGGGTGGTGTGACTAACCTAACGGTTAGCGATGCCCCTGTTGGGGCAGTTGTTTTTGATGGTGCAATCTCATCCACCTTAATGGTGCTGCCCCTTAAGGCTGGGGACGGGCCCTTTAATGGCTCAGCGCTGAGCGCGGGTGTTTTCGCTTTTTGGGAGAAGGTGACATCTGGGAAGGCATTAGATCTACTTTCAACAATGGCCCTAGCTTCGTGATACGGTAACTGTTGAAGTGTTTTAATTCTTTGAATTTCTTTTTCCTTCTTCAAGACAGGACACCCAGCAGCTCGAGCATTATGCTCTCCTCCACAATTGACACACATAATTGGCGGAGTGCACTCTCTCTCATGGGAGGGCTTCCCACATGCGCAAATAAGCTGCGATACACTGCAGCGTTGGGCTGTATGTCCAAACTTCTGGCACTTGAAGCATCTCATAGGCGATGGGATATAGGGTCTCACTTTTAATTTGTAGAAAGCAGCATCAATTGTGGAGGGGGGTTTTGGCTTATCAAACGTCAGTACTAAAGAGGCAGTATCGATTAATTTTTCCCTCTTCTCTTCTTTATTCTCCTGACTTCCAAAACGCCCTCATGCCTTCCTTTATATCCTACTGTTAAGGAAGTCCTTACAAGTAATGACTCCTTGTGAGGAGTTTAGACGCCTGTGCGGGCCTGTTTCTACTTCTTCATCCATCATCTTCTTCAGCTCTAAAATAGCAGTAACTTGGGCACGGGTTTCGGCTTCGACACAGATCGAGCCGTCTCCCTGTTTCCTGATGCTTTTAGTTTTCCCCAGCGCATTTTTTATCTCCTTACTCAGCTTGAAAGAGCATGTACTAGTGAAGTTACCTTCTTTTCTCTTGATAATAAAAAACCTTGCCGAGTTATCTTCATCGAAGTTCAGAAGAGGTATTCTTTCTCCAATTCTTTTAGCACTCACGTTGCCACCCCTAGCTTTCTTCCTTGGCGGGGAAGCGGGGGCTGTAACTACAAACCCTTCCTTATTGGTTCTCATTTTGTCCATTGAGATGTCATTATCCTTGCCAGTGTCAGTTGCCGATTTCCCATATCCTGAGGTAGATGGGAGAGAATTCATAGGAGGAAAGTAGAAGGACTAGAAGAAATGATGGGTAAGGCGAAATTGGGAGGGTTATTGGGAAGTATGGGTGAAGGATGGTAGTTAATAAGGATTCGAGTGATCTCCGTTTTTAGAGAGGTGGGCAGCTCTGAAGTGTTAGTGTTTAATGAATTTGGTGGACACATAATACACAGAACTTGCAGGTAATGGGGGAAGTATGATTCATGATCCTCAGGACCCAATCAGTCCAAATCTAATTTGTCGGAAAATGATTGAAATGTGATGATAATGAAAGTGATGGGCCATAATCTCACTCTTAGTAAAAGGAAGTTTTCACCAGAAATATCCGTTTTGAGGTCCCCTGAGTCCAAAAAAGTGGTGTTTAGAAAATGGTCTGTTTGTGTAGGTGTGTCTGTGTATGTATTTGAAAAGCATAGATCAAAAACGAAAAATCGGGAAAAGTTGAAACTTGATATTCCGTTTAGGTATCACCATGGCATCCGACAGTACGTCATCTGGCAAAATTCCTCAACCGGATTCAGTACCACTTTACTGAATGGTTTTTTTCACTTTTTTGCAATTTTCTCAAAAAAATTTTCAGTCGATTTTCTTCAAACTTGTTACATCAATTATACATACAAAAAATCTACAGCTTTTATTTGAAACATTTCTCTAGAAAAATGTATTTAAGGGCACTTTTGGGGAAGAGGTGTGGGGTTAGGTTTTCCTCACAAGTGCAATTTCAGTTTACTATGCAATTCTGTCATCTAAATAATATTAATTATAATTAAATTGTGTTGTTGAAAGTCGAGTTTTAAAAAAAAATCGTTTTTAATGAAATGTATTTTTCAGTTTTCCGATATTTTCTCAAAAAACGGCTCCAACGATTTTCTTTAAACTAGGAATGTGAACTACACATTTAAAGAGCTACCACTTTTATTTAAAACATTTCTCTTGGTAAAGTCATTTAAGGGGGCTTTTAGGAGAGGGGTGGGATTAAGGTTTTTCTTTTAATTCTTATCATAGTTGATTACAGAATTCTACCATCTAAACAAATTAATTAGAAATTAATAGATGACCAAAATTCCGAGTTTCAAGAAAATTAGTAAACCGGAAGTGCGTTTTTACCGAGCAGTTTTTTTCAGTCTTTGCGATTTTCTCTATAAAAACATCGGCAAATTTCATTAAATTTTTGGTACGCTAACTATAAAATTTGTCACTTACAATTTTGAAACTGGAGTAAGAGAAAGTTGTGTGAGTGTATCATATCAGATTTTTTTGTTTTGTTTTATCTGAACGATTTTTACAACCTGATTGTCGTATGGCATCTCCTAGAAGAACTTTACCCGTTTATCACTGTCCATCCACTCACCCTGTCGAAGACATCTGGTCATCATACCTCCTGCAGGCCCTCGGACCATTGTATGTGTAGTAATAATCAAGTTACAACCAAAACCCGGGGCGAGAAAACTCATAGGACGCAATAAGGGGTATACGACGGTGAATGTTCGATATTTGAAATAACATGTTATAGAAATATTTTTTCGAATAGTCTAGTTTGTCTCACTCACTCTCTCTCCATGTGTGTGTGTGTATGTGTGTGTGTGTGTGGGTGATATGATGAGAACAATACCTTCACCTCGATGAGGCTGGCCCAGCTTTCTGTTGCAACCCCAAGCAATGCTTTATAATTTCGCTAGCTGAGGTGACATGCACAATAGTGGACACACCATATGTTACAGACCCAATAGAGCTTTATTTGGAGGCGTTTGATTTTAAATATTACCCAACATTTCAAACCAAACACACAAATCTGATGTGAACTTTCTCCTATTGTAATTTACGTAGTTCTGATTTATTTATTTATACGGTTATTTATTTATTTCTTTATACCGGTACTACCCACTTACAAATTTCACTTATAACTGAAAATGTTCAAATATGTGCCTCCGAAATAAATGAGACAAAAAAATGTACTTCCATTAAATCAATTTTCTCCAAATACGGAATTTTGGCAGCATTCTTATTATTAATATTATACGAGCATAGTCGATAGAATCGTATTATACATTGAGTGACACTTTAGAAGAAAGCCAAACGTCACCCCTCCCAAAGAAAGTCACCCCCTCGCCAAGTTCAATGAATTTTCCCCCAAAAAATGTTATAAATAAATGTATTCGTTGTAGCTCCTGTTTTCATGATTATTTGATTTATGAAGTTGAGAAAATCATTGAAGCTGTATTTGAGATAATGCCAAAAAAGCAAAAATTGTATGCCATAAAGTGGTAGATCCGATAGACCGGTTTCAACCAAAACCTTATTGTTTCCGTCTCCTGGTTGCACTAAACGAAATTCAAAGTCTCAGCTTTTTGCAATTTCCGGTTTTTGAGTTATGATGCTCAGACTCACACACATACAAAGACGCACAGCAGTAAGAGGAAGTAAAAACATTTCTGTTAATACACTCCAACTCTGTATACATATGATATAGTTTTGTTTAGCATTTAATGTTGCCCTTTATTTTCAATTTGCTTCAAAATGTCATATATTATGTATTAATTATGTATCTAGTCAGTAATATACAAATATGGATGTATTTATAATTTCCAATAGGGAATATTTATACCACAATGTGATTCTACAAAATACTGTCTCAATTTATGAGACAATATATTGGTTAATCGTACAGTGGCGTCTAGATTTGTATTAATGATTCAGTATCAACTACACTGTGTTCAACCAGCAATGGACCAGCAAACGTCCAACTCCAGTGCTTCATATTTACATACTTTAATAACACCCGTGCTCCACCTATTTTGGAATGATTATTACATGTCCCTGTCGCTGTTTAATTATCGTAAAGAATGTTTTGTTATAGGGAACTGGAGAACAAAAACTTTGTTCAGTAAAATTCCAAAAAGAAAGGCAGGAGCACCATTCTCGCTATAATTAAATAATTAACAAATTCTCCATGTACGTCAGGTCTGACTTGATTTAAAAAGGAAGAATATAATAAAATTTATCTTCTGTTGAAAATAATTATAATAAATAAACATTTACCTTTTCTACTTAGAAACTAAACAACAAAAAAAAGAAACAAATCTCTTTATTAAAAAAATAAAAATAAAAAGTAATAATTAAATGAAAATTATTCAAAAGTAAAAAAAATAAAATTGAAATAACTTAAAATTGAAGATAGCCTATGCTTAGCTAGCAGCCGTGTTTTGTGAAGTCCGCTCACAACGGTGATTTAACACTGGACTGGTATCATGTATACCTGAGTGTAACTGGGATGGGAGCGCCCTCTGTCCCAACTAAAGCTTGTAGCGTCAGTTTAAAATTTAACCTAATAGACAAGTCGCAATAACCACACCAAAATCAGTTTATCCGGGAAAATTTGTATAGAAACTTTGTACAATTAAATCTGAGCAGTGAGTAAGTAAAGTAAAGTAATGCCTATTTTTTCAGGCGGGCTTAACGTCCCACTACCAAATTAGGTGTCGTGGACGGGGGCTGAAGCACCTACTTTACTATTAACATTTTTTAAACAAACATAAAATTTAGCAGTTATACGCTGGACTCGAACTGGGGTCCTCCCACTTACAAGTCCATGCTCATAACCACTACACCAACACCCGCCCCCTGCATTCCACGTTTAAAGGAAATCATTGTAACGGTTTTCTATAAAATTCCAAGAAACTCAAAACCTAGTGTGTAAAGACGTACTTCCGGTTAACCGATTTTCTTCAAATTTCGAATTCTAATAATACTTCTAATTTATATTAATATTATATATAACTTTTATTATAAGTATTAATATTATTTATACGAGTGTGAAACCGTACAGTGTTAAAGGGGGGTTCGTGTTAAAAGGTATGTGTACAGCTTAAAGGGGGGGCATAACGCTACTGTTCTCTCGACACCCTCCAAGAACTCAATGTTTCCAAGAATATGTTACAAATAAAAGTGATAGGTATTTATCTGCGTTTAGAGTATACGAAGTTTAAGGAAAATCGTTAGAGCCGTTTTCGAAAAGCTAGCAAAAACCTGAATAAAAAACATTTTTTAAAGACGCACTTTCGGATTTTGCCAGGAAACTTCTTGTCAGATGAAATGGACACATGCAGACCATTCGTTAAAATAATGTTTTCTTACTCAGGAAAACTCAATTTCGAAAATTTGAAAAAGTCCCAATACTTGCTCTTACTTACTAGGCCAGGAGCAAGACAAAAGTAAAGACCAAAATCTTAATAAAATTAAAATCTCTGCTGTTTTATTATCAAAATTACAAGATTAGAATTTGAAGTGTACACAGCTAATTAAACCACAACTCACTAGGACTCAGTAATTAGTTAAATCAATAGCTAATTTATTTTCAGATTTTATCTCAAGTTTTCAAGAGCATTTTAGAGTGACTCATTAATGCCGTGTTTGTGGTAAAACTGGAAGTCTGCATAGATTATCCAAGAAATCAATTCTCTATAGTAGTTTTTATTCCGGCTCATTAGATTCAGAAGAGTAATTTATTATAAACTTAAACATTAGAAAGCTAATATAAAACATGTGTACGACTCACCTGTCACAAAATAGTGAAGTTCATTTTCTGCCTTTGTTTTTCGTTGTTCGCTTATAATTTTTATACCTTGAAAAAGACCAGGAAGTATATCGAAACGCTGGCATTTTAACGTAAATTTTACTTGACGAAACTCCCCCCTACCTTTTACAATAATATCACCTAATTAAAAAATTTGTTTCGGGATTCAGGTAGAGTTAGCTGAATGTAGCTTCAGCAGACAGCGCTTCTGTCGACCTCAAAAAAACTGAAGGTCAGCTAAGCCAGAGATTTTCCACAACCCCTATGAATTTCTTTACAGAAATTGAGGAAATAGTTACGTATAAAAATGATTAGTTGATATGCGCGCAATTAGCATCCTTGTTGTTTATTTGAAAATTTGTTAAAATTATTCAGTAAGACTCCGATTTTCTTCAAAAAATAAAGTCGGCATTGCCTGTATAATAAATTAATATATAAATTTGGAATTTCAGGAATGTAATTAATAGTGAAATGTATTTGTTGTGTTTGTAGTAGTTGGTTGTGGCAGAGCGGTTTTGTATAAGGGACAGTTACTGGGACAGTTCATCAACCTTGATGGCATTATACTACCCCCTTCTTCACTCAGGCGAGGAATTGAACGTACAAAGAGAAGACATTCTTTTCAAGCCAGATTTGTGGTAGACACCAAGGAGAACACATCAGAACTGTACCAGTTTTAAGTTGTAATATAAGAGTTTACTATAAGCTTATTATTGTGATATTTTAAAGTAACTTTATTTCTCTTAGAGAATATATCTATTTTAAAAACAATGGTGCTCTCTTGATTAATACTAATACTTCTATCTCAAACATACAAGCCCTTATACAAAACCGCTCAGCCACAACCAACTACTACAAACACACTACATCACCAAACACATTTCATTGGTGCCAGCTGTTTGGGATATTTTATTAACCAGAATCCACAAAATTAACAAGCACGTAAAATTTTCAATTTAATAATTAAACAAATTATCCATCAGATAATATTATTGCTTTTCTTTCAAATGAAATGTATTTGTTGTGTTTGTGGTAGTTGGTTGTGGCTGAGCGGTTTTGTATAAGGGCTTGTAAGTATGTTTGAGATAGAAGTATTAGTATTAATCAAGAGAGCACCACTGTTTTTAAAATAGATATATTCTCTAAGAGAAATAAAGTTACTTTAAAATATCACAATAATAAGCTTATAGTAAACTCTTATATTACAACTTAAAACTGGTACAGTTCTGATGTGTTCTCCTTGGTGTCTACAACAAATCTGGCTTGAAAAGAATGTCTTCTCTTTGTTCGTTCAGTTCCTCCCCTGTGAAAGAAGGGGGTAGTATAATGCCATCAAGGTTGATGAACTGTCCCAGTAACTGTACTTTTCTACCTGGGTTACCCTTTTTGCGAACGAGCTTGCATTTTCTCATAATTTTGATTATTTTCTTTAAATAAAATAGTTATACTTTCTTGCATCCATCACAATAGTTTATTACCAGGTGGTCGAATCATGTATTATACTGAAGTGGAACTTTAGAGGTTTACCTTGCAGCACTCCCAGAATAGCTCTAAAATGTTTAAAGAAAGTAGTTGGAGCCATTTATTGAAAAAATTGCAAAAAGATAAAAAATCTGGTCGAGAGATTTTGAGTGCAGCTTGGTGTACATATGACGGCTGAATGCAATATAAAGATTGCTGCGATTTTTTATTATTGCGATACTTTGTATACAGACATTTTTTTCGCAATTAGGGAGAAAATTCAGTACCGAAAATTTGACACGAACCAATACTCACTCTTACAGTATAGAGAAAGAAAAGTGATTCCTGATGAAGTCCTTTAACTAGACTCTCATGTAAATGCTCTATGATCTGAGCTTACTTACAGTCAGAAAAACTTAATTTTGCTCGCAACACGAACTTCCATGCGCGGATACCGGGGCTGACTGCGTTTGAATCTGGGATGATCGGCGCCCGAAGCTTTCTAAGTGCAAGCCCGCCTACCATGTAAAGCTTGTTACAATGAACACTGCCCATCACCGGCCAGTCAGATGTAGAGAGCTCCTAAAGTTACACAGTCTCAGAGTAGCATTGCTTACGCTGCATCTGGATCCTACAAGCCCATTGCGCTAGTACTCGGGTAATTTCGGCTCTAACAAACCAACTCTAACAAACCTTACCTAATCACAGTCTCAGCAAAACCGTTTCACTTCCCGATTATAAAAGCAAAGCTGTAAGGAACTCTCTGATTGTCTATCTGAATATTCAAGATATTTAATAATGAAGATATTATATAAGTAAATTAAATTAAATCAAATAACGAATATTTTGTGATTGTATTAAAATTGGGACAACATTCAACCAATTATTAGTATTCATACAAAACACAAGTTATAATAAAATTAAAATTGAATTTGCAAGTATGTCAACTAAGTATACATTCGTTAAAGCTAAAACTAATATTGTTTAAACTTGGTATGCACTTCCAACAAGCAGAGGTAAGGAGGGCTAATTTGGTTAATAAAACAATAACAGTTAGTTTTTCTTAATTTGAACTTCTGTCCCCAACAATCGAAGTAGCACGAAAAAACTCTACACTTGTAGAACACTCAAAGTTATTACAGAAAGCAAAAGTTCTGTCTTTTATTGTACAGTCCCTACTACTAGTACAGAAAAATTAATTAGGAAATTCAATATCTTAACTAGAACCCTCTACGGATTTACTTTATTTCTGTACGCTACACGCCGGTAGCTGCGAGAGAAACAATAGCATTTATTCACAACATTACAAAATTCAACTGTCAAAGTGGCTAAATTTAAAAATAGCCCTGATTGCAATTATGGTTTTTGTACACCTTGTATTGTAGAAGGGATGTTGAGTTGGTGAGAAAAACAAATTTTCAACAACGTTTCGGTCAATTTATTGCCTTCTTCAGGGTCTGTACCAAGGTTGCAAAGTACATTACAAAACGGAAATAAAAAATTCTACTCAAGTAAAAAAAAAAAAATAGAGAGATACACCATCCACCTCTAACGGCGATGCTGCTCAACTAAATTGAGTTGCAATGACACAGCGTACTGATCAATCAAGATGACATCCATTAAATCAGCGAAAGAACAGAATATTGGTGAGGCAGTCATAAAAGCAATTACAATTCAATTCGTTGGATTCTACTCAGTACTACAAAAAAACAGTAGGTCTGGTTTCACATTCAATCAGCAGAGTCATGAACCATATATGTGGTTATGAATTAGAGGGAGTAAATGATTATTTGCTCTGCGTTCACCGTCAGTTTCTTTCTGTCGATACCGACATCGTCGAAGAAAGATAGAGTATTTTTTGGGATCATTCCCCTGGAACCAAACCACAGTCCATAGACAGCGAATCCCCGCTCCCTGAACTCTTCTCTGAACTTCTCTTGCAGGAAGGACACACATTTTTCGTAGATGCCCTTCTTTTCATCGTTAATGAGTTCTGGTTGGTTGGGTTCATTGCCCTCAAATCTCCCTGTGGGGTCCAAGATCAATGCAGTTCCACCTTTGCTGTCAAACGCTACTATGTCTCCGTAACTCAGCGACCCATCTAGTCCGCACAGTATACATTTTCACGGCACGCGTAACCTTTCTCTTGCATAAGGCAATGATACTCCTCTTAACGCCATGGTCCCGGCGGGTCAAAAGCAACATGCTGTGGGGGCAGCTTCCCAGCACATGGGCTGGAGGTTCCTTCTCTCGGCCGCATCTGCGGCAGAGGATCTCAGAGTCATGCGACGCCTGATCGCCTACTCCCGGTACACCACGGAGAGGAGCATAATTGGTGCTGAGTTTCACTGCATTGATCCACTCTGACCTTGAGAGAAGTGCTTTGTCACAAATGAATTTATTCCCAAGCGTCGAAGCTTTGAAATGATGCACACCATACCCTTGCCATTTGCAACTTGCCCATTCCTCAAAAGTTCTCTCTCGTAGAGACTACCTTATCTTTTTAATATTGTCAACTTCTTCGAGCTTACATTGTAGATTCTCAACCGGTCCTTGCATTCGAAAACTTCATTGCTATAATTAAATATGGACTGGAAGAGAGCATCGTCGACGTTGGCCAATCTCTGGGCCACCGACCAGTGCTGGAGAGGCGCCTCCCAAGAACATCTAAGTAGCCCCAACCCACGATAGCGACATGGAGTGTACAGCATAGCGTTAGTTGTATTCGCAGGTAAACTGAGCATTGCTTTAGCACTTCCACGAATTACAGTGTCGATTCTATCCAGGCTCGTTGAGGATAGTTTTATAAGCGGGGCTGTCTGAAGGGGAAAAGTCAGTGATGAAAAGAGGTATTGGTTGATGGCATTGAGCTTCTGGTCCGGCTTTAGCAGATTGGAGGACACAAGCGTATACAAATTATCATTAAATTTATGGATCGCACCATCATTAAGCTGAAGCTCACCATCAAAAGTACAACCGAGATACTTTATATTCTCGCTTTTTCCTATTGAGACAATTTCTTCCCCACTTTCCAGACGTAATTTTGTGCTCAGGATTTTGCCGTCCTCGATGACAATAGCCGAACTCTTTCCTGGGTTGACACTGAGTCCAATCTCGCTCAAGGTGTTTTGAATTCTGTTTATTGTCCGTTCGGCATCGTTGACGCTGGGAGTCGTCATAGCCTGTTCATCTGCAAAGCCGGACAGTAGCAAGCTGCGGTCATTCAGCAGCGGTGACCGACCGGCAAACTGTTGGTCACATACTTCTCTATACAGATGATCAATGGCCAGATTAAATAATGTGGGAGAGAGTGGTCCGGCTTGTGGTACGCCACGTGACACGTATATTGAATTGGTTTTCCTTAGGCCAGTCCCTATATTTATTTCATTGCTCTGTAGGAGGGCAGCAATGATCCCCCTCAGATCCGGGGAGACTCCCCTACTCTCAAGAGATTTTATCACTTGGCGATGTCCTACGTTGTCGAACGCCCCGGTGACGTCAAGGAAAGCGGTTACACAATTTCTTTTCTTCTCCTTTGCGTCTTTTAGTACAGCATTAATAATGCGAGAATTCACGTGGCATCCTGGTAGGCCATTTACAAAACTCCTCGGACACGGTTGAAAGCTCACCTGCAGTCGCAATTCAACATCGTATACCTTCTCGATGATACGTCGAACGATTGAATATACAGTTATAATAGGCCGCCATGAGTGGCTATCATTGGTATCACCTTTGCCTTTGTAGATGAGGATCGTACGACCTTTACGAAAAGGTTCTGGAACATAAGCTGTCTTAAGCATAATTTCAGCGATGAACTTGATTATGTGGGCTACGTCTAAAGCCTTCACTGTACGGATTAGCACTCCGTCTGGCCCGGAGGAAGTATCCAAGGAAGTGGATTTGATGGCCTTATGCACCGACTGTAGCTGTACGTTAACAACGTCAGGAGGTTTCGGTGCGACTTCATAGGTTTCTCTTTCTCTGAGATTCGGAAGTTCAAGGGCATTCTTGAAATGTTCTTCCACTGATTCAATATTGATGGAACATTGTGATGGGGCATCTGCGTTCATTACTTGTTGCACTACTTTCTTACGGTGGTTATAATAATTGAATTGTGCAACTTCGTATTGGTATTGCTCCCGCCGACGTTCCCTTGCCACTTTATTAGTTCTCAAGGGATTAGTTGCCAAACGTGTACCTTTAGTTAGGATTTTCTCCTTCTTTTTTTCCTCATTTGGTAGTAGCGCGTAGCCGGATGTTTCGGGCCTGGTAGGCTACTGTTTGCCTCACGCAGAAACTTGAGGAACTTGTTTTATGAATCAAAGTGCTGCTCCTCATGTAGAATATGACGGAATTTTACTGCCCACTCTTCTATTTCAGCTTTCACATCTGAATTTACCACTTCGCCATCTATATTTGTGGTAGCGTTCCTTTTCAGATAGCATTCAGCTTTGCTTCATTGGCTTCCTTGTAATGTTTCTTTGCAACGTGGATATTCAGTCCCCGAGCATTCTTAAATGATTGCCTACAAATCTGGCATATCTTTTTGTCTGGGGCGGGCACAAGATCTTTATCCGGTTGGAGGGTGCTTCCTTACAGTAAAGTTAGTTTCATCATTACTAGCTTCAGCAGACATTACAGGCATCACATTGTCGTCGCTTAGCCTCCTCGGGTCTGGGTCGGGCGAGCGAGGGAACACGTCATTGATGGGCAATATTTTGCTAAGCGTAGAGCCCGAGTCATCTGTCCACTCAACTCTCACATGCTGCGTCTCCTCTGAACTACCCGCTTTACTCCACACTCATTACTGATGTGACAACAGCGGCCTGAACAGAGCTGCCTGTCCTCAAAATCCATATGGTTTGTCCAATATTAAACATTATTCATTGGAGATTTCGTCCACTGTGTATAATTGGTATTTGATACTAAAAAAAGAAAAAAACTAAAGACTAAAAGTAGATAATACAGTATTTACAATAGGCTGGGGCCAGATTGGCCGCGCCCTCGCTCTGACCGGTTACTAGCCCGAGGATGCAGGAGACCCCTCACTACTAACATGATGCTTCAGTAATTAAAATAAAAAAGGAAAAACGTCAATAGTGACGCTGACAGTATACAATAATCGATTATTATACGCAAAAAATAACTTTAAATGGCCAAGTTCTAGCAGTGTATAGCGTTTATCATCAAAATGTGAGGGCACGGGGCCAAAAGAAAATATGAAAGGAATAAATAAATAAAAGAAAACTCTTAATATATAACAAATTGAAATGTAAACTGTTGCTAAGGGTGCTGTATAAACCAGACAGAATTAAACTTATAAAGGTAAAAAAATATAATCTCATATTGATGTTTTGATGTTAGTTACGACCGCTGTATTTGATATTGTAAAAAGGATATTGAGTTCGGTCAAAGAAAAATCTTTTTTCAAATTTTCACCGACATTTCGGCAAATTTTTTGCCTTCTTCAGGGTCTGTACAAAGGTTATAAAACAAATCAATAAAAAAAAAACACATACTAAAAATAAAAATTTTCAAAACAATAAAATAAAATATATACATAAACCAAATAAATAGATACAAGTATTATACGGTGTCCAATTTGAACGGGCCATTTTTGAAATAACTCTTACACGAAGGAAGATATCTATAAAGTGAACATAACTTTGTTGAAGTATTTTCGCTCTAGGTTATGTTGGTGTTAATGTTTTTTGATTTTGTTTTCGTCTTATACCATAAATCGGTGGTTGAAATTGGCGATTTTCTTTTGACCCCCACTTTTTACTATTGTATTGAAAACTATTTAAAAAATCAAGAAAAATGGCGTTAATTTTAGTTCAATATTTCAAACCGTTGCCGAGTTATTCAATCATATGGATTATATTTTCCTCGTTTTTTTCGTATCTCTGTTTCATAAACTATAATTAAAAGCGGATTTTCTTATTCATTTCTAATAAAAAAGAGAGTTCAAATGCTGATAAAACTTAAAACCTATTTTAGAACCATAAGGGACTTAAAAATCAGGTAAAACATCATTAAAACAAAATAATACTCCAGTTTATTTACAAAAATCTATAAAAAAATATTTCCAATTTATTCAATATGACCTGCTCGGCTTAAACGGCACAAGCGCAGTCGCTGCCCAACAAATGAAGTTGCTAATCATATCATGTCTGCCGGAATTGCTAAGCACGTTTGGATTAAGTCTTCTCTAAGTGATTCTAGAGTTGTTGGTTCCTTGGCATAAATTTTTTCTTTGATATATCTCCAAAGAAACAAATCAAGAGGGGTTAAATATGGCGATCTGGATGGCCAGCTTACCGGTCCCTTTCTCCCGATCCAGCGCTTACTGAACATCTCATCCACTGCTCAGGCATAGTGCGCGGGACAACCATCTTGGTGGAACCACATTCTTATTCTGACATTCAATGTCACATCTTCCAGCAACTGTTGTAATCTTGGCGAATAAAATTAGACCATTTAAGTTTGCTGGCGGAAAGTTTGGGCCAATAGTCTTGTCTCCAACCATTCTGCACCAAACATTAACAGACAGATGTTCAGTAATGATCGGGAGACAAATTTCTAATATTCCTTACCGATTTCGGATTTTCATCCATCGTCAGAGTAGAGTTATCAAGTTCGTGTAAAGAGTTTACTTCAACTTAAGGTTTCTGTTACACACTACCCTTGTTGACTTGTTGATTGTATGCCCATGGAGGTTCTAAGGTTATGTTACTATGTGTTGTATTTAATGACAAAGTGGAATTAATAAAAATTATGATTAGACATTAGAAAATGGTGTATAATAAATAGCATGTTTTCAAGAATATTTTATAATTGAATTATAATAGTGGTGTTAAGTATGCTTAGTGTTTTAATACATTTTTTATTAGTGGGTGGGGGATATGAAATTCCAAGAGTACTTTGGTTTGTCTTTTTCTTAATAATTTGTTGACCAGGCTGGCAGGGTATCCGTATTTTGTGGCTATAGTGTATTTGGTGTTGAACTGTTGTTTGTAGCTGGTCGTGGAGTGGTATAGTCTGAGGGCTCCTAGATTGTGTTGAGTGGAGTAATGGGAATCAACACAAACTAGTAGCCCTCAGACTATTCCACTCACGTGACCAACTACAAACAAGAAATCAACACCATATACACAATAGCCACAACAAACAAATACCCTGCCAGTGTTTCTCAACAAATTATTAAGAAAAACATACAAACCTAAAGTATAGTGTACTCTTCAAAAATACCAGCATTATTCACGAAGACAGGGCATTGCAGAGAATGATCGATTCATCACCTGGACCATATGTGCGCCATACATCCCAACTTCCTGAATAATAAATTATTTATTATTACTATAAATATAATTTAAATGAATTCCTGTATTTTATAAATGAATTATAATTTATTCAGGGCGTTTTTTTTTTCAGGGTTGGTGGGGTTGGGAAACTTTGAGGGAATAGACCATATTTTATACAAAAAAAACTTCTTTGTACACGCTCCAATTCATACTGTTTTAAATAGTGCACTGAGGAAAACTTAACATCATGAATTTTGAATTTATTCCTTGACAAACTTAATTCCTACTCCAACCATATGTACTTCAATTTTACAGCATTAAATGAAGGAAACACTTACACTTACACTTTAGGAAACAATAGCTTGCTCTTACTGCTGCAAGATAGCGATTGAGCCAAATATTCCAAAGCGATATTCACAAGAAAACAGTGCTTTCAGCTTTCCTGAATAAGAAAAACATTTGGAATGAAACGCTAGAATGATTCTCTTAGCGCTATTTACGAATGTGTAATATATCATATCGTCTTCTTATAATAGACGCTAATGATGAAGGCAGTCGGTGTGGCTGCGAAAAATGACTTGTTACCAGAAAGATGTTTTGAAGCCCAATGAATTTTCACTAAAAATTGTTTTCATTGAAATGTATAACACAAAATATCGAAAAATCGCAGGTAGCTCAAACTTGGTATTTCGTTCCACATCACAACCAACAAGTGAGTTTTCTTTAACAATCCGTCAAACGGAACAGCATTACACAATGATTTCTTTAATTTTTTCGATTTTCGCAAACAGCTTCAATGGTTTGTTTTAAACTTCGTAACTAACCACACACATATAGCACTATGCTCTTATACGCATTTTTACTCTCTCTTTCTTCTAGTTATAAAAAGTATTGCGATGCTGCCAGATTGTCGAAATTGAATTTTCACCGGAAATACTTGTTTGGAGTTTCTCTGAGTGTATGTTTGTGTGTGTGTTTTTTTTAACAGGACACCTCAAAAACTAAAAGTCGCAGGAAGCTCAAACTTGGTATTCATTTAGGTACTACCACCGCACCACGCCCGAAGATTTCGGACAAAATCCATCACCGGAAGTGCGACTTTACTGAATCTTTTATTTCATTTCGTGATTTTTGTTCCAACGATTTTCTATAAACTATCTACACGCATAAATACCTATCACTTTTATTTGAAACATTTTTCGAATCAGGAGGATTCTGGGACCCTGGAGAACCCTAGTAATAAAAGGGAGCAAGGTCACGCTTTCCAAAAGAGGCTTTTTTTGTCTAGGTTCTTTCAGTTATACATATAAGATTGAAGCCAGTTTAAATTTAGTAAAATTTCTGAATTTGAAGTATTATTATTATTATTATTATTCGGGTGCCTAATGGCTTGGAACCTAAGCCTATGTGGCTTTTATCCCCCCGATACCCCCCATGTTCCCTTACCGGTTAATCTACAATATCCCAAGATATCCCTAAACTCCAACTCGCCCAAGCAATCCTGCGAGAGTGGTGCCTTTCCAAATACGCGAAACCTAGTTCCAGCGAAACGGGGACACTGACATAAGTAGTGGTACACCGTTTCCCTAACTCCGTCATCGCAGTTCTGACAAATAGGACTAGACGTCCGTCCTCCCTATGTTAAACAAGTGACTGGACACCCAAGTGTGTCCAGTTACTATCCCTACCAAGGTTCTCAAACCCGTCCTACTAAGAGACAGGAGATACTCCGAAATTCCCTGCTTACTTGCCTTTATAAATCTTTTAGCTTGGAGGCACCCCTGCGTGTCCCCCCAGCATTTCTCCAAAGCTCTCGTCTCCCAAAGTCTAATCTGTTTGTCGCGAAACGTCTTTGTAACGGCCAGGGCTGGTTCAGGACCACAAAATGGTAATGATGATCCCTCCCTGGCCAGCCGATCCGCCCTCTCATTGCCCACTATTCCCGCATGTCCGGGTATCCAATAGAGATGCACCTTACCCCTCCGAGCCAAAGCGTTAAGCCTTCTCCTACATTCTCCCACTAATTTCGAACTCCACCAAGGCTTACTCAAAGCCCTTAGTACGGCTTTTGAGTATCGGAGAAAATCCGCACTTCCTTAAACTCTCCTAGCCACTCCCCCACAAGGTGGCAGCATTCAATGATGCCCACCACCTCAGACTGGAAAACAGTGGCCAAACCACCCAAGGCCACCGAACTCCCTCTATCCAACTCCTGAAACCATGCTCCCGCTCCCGACAGGCCAGTACCCTCCTGCCTAGAGCCATCTGAATAGCAGCGAATAATACCGCTGCCCGACTCCGTTGGCCTCGTGAGGTTATCATCCCCTATACTACCAATCGTAATCTCATAATCTCTCTCAAATCCCCATTTCTTGCTCGTCTCATCAAGCTTGGATAGCAGAAATCGGTTCACTCGCCAAATTTCGTCATCGATCCTAGTGTGATCCCCTCGAAAGGTTCTCACCCATTCTCCCTTGCACCTCATTCTGAGGTACCCTTTCATTGCCTCCCCTGTTACCGCGTACTGAAGAGGGGTTAGCCCCAACAGCATCTCCAATGCCACCGTTGGTGTCGTTCTCATCGCGCCAGTAATAGCCAAACAGGCCGTGCGCTGTACTCCCAACAGCTTCTTGCTATTTCTCCCACCAAGGAGCCAGACCACCACACCACAGCTGCATACAGCATCCTTGGCTTCACCAACTTTTCGTAAATCCAATGGATACCTCAGGTCTTACCCGCTAATCTCCTACACTGCCAGAAAACCTTCTGCCCCTTTTCACAAATATACTCAATGTGGGCCCGCCAATTCAGCTTATTGTTGATGAGGACCCCCAAATATTTAACCTCGCTGCAAATTTGCAATTCCTTACCGAAGAGCCTAAGTCTCCTAAGCCCTTCCAGTTTCCTCTTCCTAGTAAATAGAACTAAAGAACTTTTGTCCGGGTTAACGGACAAGCCATAGTTCCCACACCACTGCTCCACGTAAGATAACGCCGACTGCATCAAGTCACTCACCACACTCAGATGCTTCCCAGTGATTAAGATTACCCCATCATCGGAATACATCTGCAGGTAAAGTCCCCTACGGTTCATCTCCCAAAGTAGCTCATCAACGATGAGACACCACAAATGAGGAGACAATCTCCCACCTTGGGGAAAGCCCCTACTGGCTTTCACCCTTCTCTCCGCAGCTCCCAGACGAGAATAAACAATCCTCGAAGTCAGGAGGTTGACTATCCATCTAACCAGGGTCCCATTCACACCCCTCTCCTCCAATAGCACTCTAATTCTATCGTGGGCCACGCTGTCGAAAGCCCCCTCAATATCGAAGAAGCATCCCAGCGCGTACTCTTTAGACTCCAACGTACGTTCAATTCTCCCCACCAAATTATGGAGCGCAGTCTCCGTTGACCTTCCCGCCAAGTAGGCATGCTGATTCCCATGGAAGGTACCCTTTATATCGCAATCCTCCATTAAGAAAAGGTCCACCAGCCTCTCTAAGCCCTTCAACATGAAGGACGCCAGGCTGATTGGCCTATAAGCTTTAGGGTCTAAATAGTCCAACTTTTCCGGTTTGGAAATGAACGCGACCCTACTAACTCTCCAAGCCCGAGGGATATAGCCCGAACTGAGGCTATCCCTCAGTATTTCTACCCATGTACTACCGAACATGTTCCAACTTTCCTGAATCAGTACCGGGTACAGACCATCCATACCCGGCGACTTGAATTTACTAAAAGTAGCGAATACCCAACTCGCCCTCCTCAAAGTAACCACTTTGCTTACCAACTCCTTACCCTGTAAATCCACTCCCTGTAAGTCAGGTAAGGCACCCACGCACCCTCCAACGTACTCCACATTATCCGGTAGATGTCTATCCAGCATCACCCGTAACACCTCATTATGGTTATAGGTGATCTGTCCATCAGGCTTCCTAATACTGTCCAACGACATCTCCCCACTCTTGCCTAAAAACCTAAAAACTCGGTTTACCACCAGTTCCCCCACCAAGGTTTCGCAGAAGGTCCTCCAAGAGACTCGCTTCGTTCTCCGGATCTCCCTTCTGTACTCTCGCTTGGTGTGAATAAACCTTTCCCAATCCTCCTCCGCGTTACTTCCCCTAGTCTTCCTCCTTAACCGCCTCATCTCTCTATTTAAGGCAGTTAGTCGGGCCGTCCATCACTGGACCTTCCTAGGCAATACCTCATGCTCAGGGCATGAAGTCTCATATGTGCGAGTGGTCCGATCCACTTTCTGATCCAAGTCCTCCCCTCAGCCGGCGGTCTACCCGGACCTAACCTATCATTTCTCAAGGCCGAAGAAAATCTACCCCAGTCAGTTCTTCTCGGATTTCGAAACTTCTTCACCTGTCCCATCTCAAGACGCAGGGTGATTCTAATACCTCTGTGATCGGACAACGTCCAGTGATCCATAACCTCCCAACCTGTCGTCCAGGACAAAAATTGCCTGGAAGCCACCGTAATATCTATCATTTCTTCCCTATTCCTAATAACAAAGGTAGGTTTCTTACCTCTATTTAAAAGAAAAAGGTTTCTACTTACCAAAAACTCCGCCAGTGTCACCCCGCGCCGGTTGGTGTCGCTGCTTCCCCACAGCATGTTGTGTGAGTTGGCATCGAATCCGACCAGCAGTGGCAGGTTCTTCTTTTCGCACCACTCCACCAGACGGCCAGGTGGTGGCTCCTCTGAGTCATAGGGTAGGTAGGCCGACGCCAAAACCAGTCTGCCTAATGCCTCTCCTATCCTAATCGAAACTACCGTCAAGTCTCTGGAACAAAACTCTCTTAACATTGAACACTGCATATTCATAGACGCCAGGACACAAGTCCTGGGCCTATCTACTCCACAATCATAAAATGTTCTCAACCCCATACCACCCCATCCAACCACGCTACCTCGGACGGTATAGGACTCCTGTATTAGACCTACCATCAAGGGTGTTTCCCTTATGACCTCAGCCATCTCCGCCACGACTTCCCTGCTCCTGTGTGTGTTATATTGATACACTCTAAACATGAGAAGGCTACTTTCCTCCACTCTTCTCCTTGCCAGGCTGGCCTCGTTGCTTCTCCTCCTTCCTTTTGAAGGTGATCCGTGTTAACTCGTAATAAGGCCTCCACTCCTTCTCCTCCAGAATCCGGAGTGAAAGGGGATCTATGAAGAACACCATCCACATACCTTTATCCTTCTCGAAGGAGCTGAGTACTCTCCAAAGATCTGTACGCAGACCAGGATTTTGCCCCGCCAAGCGTTCCAGAAATCTCTCCAAAGGACACCTCTTACCTGGCACCCAAACGGATACCCGAATCATCTTGGGGATATCCTCCCCCTCCAACATAACATACTGGATGTCACCTCTGGGTGTGACAGCCTGTCTGGCTGTCCAGGCCTGGGTCCTCTCGTCGCCGCAAGTGATGAGAAACATGCCCTCACTTACCACGCCAGACTCCTCAAATTGTGGCCACCAGCCTTCATCGGCGGTGCCCTTCCTGCTCCCAGTATCATCCAGAGCACTCACAAGTTGTGCTCTGACGTGCTCCGCGTCGTCCTCGGTCATAACTTTACCATCTGCTGACCACGGCGACCTGTGGCTTCTTGGCCTTCTCCACTTTCGGGCGTTTGGCTTCGGAGACGCTTTCTGGCGTCTCCTCCATACCCTTCTTCTTCTTCTTCTTTCTCTTCTTGCTAGACACCCTTGTTTTGGTTTCACTCGGGGTCCTCCTTTCGGCGGTCCCCTCGCTTCGACCAGGGGAAGCCAGCAGAAGCTCCCCAGTACTCTTATTTAGACTCTCCGTGGAGACACCCCTGTCCGGACCTCTCAAAGGAGAAACCGGGAGGTTCCCGGCAGTTTCCTGCCTCGAGGATGCGCCCCCACTAAACTCACCTACTTCTACTACATTGGCGGAACAAGTAGCCATGACTGCCGGTGTACCTTGTTCCTCAACAGCACCGGAGACCTTCGTGGAGATTTTCGCACCCTCATTCGCCACGGACTGAGGGCCTTTCTTATTTTGTCCTTCCATGTGTTTATTTTCTTGAAAGGGGGGGTATAGTGTTAGTGAAGTATGTATAAATGTGGTGTTGAACTGTATGGTGTATGCTGTTTCCTCACCATGTCCCTACAACTACAGGTACCTGGACGAATCTCCAGCGTGTAAGTCGCTCCCCCACGTCCGCCCCAGGTCCTCCAGTGTCCAAATAGACTCTCTGAAGTAAAGACCTGTTTTCAGAGGCCTAGGAATGGGCCTCGTCAGGGCAGCGTGAGATCGCTGGTGTGTCTGAGATGTAAAGTGAGTGAAATTGTTGCCACGGCGGGTGCAGAGTAAATGTTGTGTAGCCCCGTCGTGGTGTCTGCCGCCAGAGCCCGATTGGCCGTGCAAAGCATGTTGTCCAGTCCCTACGGCATGGACGCTCGGGTTGGCTCCAACCCCGCAACTGGAATCGCCTAAGCTTTCCACCAGTCACAGGGTTGTTTAGGGACCAGTTTGAAGTAAATCTGTCAATAATAACTTTTTAAATATGTGGTTGGGTCCGCAATGCTGGATATCATCTACGATTTGACGTTTTAACGCAATCAGAACGTATGCTTTCCATCTGAAGTTCCACTTGCTATAATATAGGTTTTACCTATGTTCTTTAAACTTGGCACACAGACATAAACGTATCACTACTATACACATGAAATATTTTCCCGGGAAATCGATTTTAGGATTGCTGAAGGGGGGATGAATTAGGCTGTTTATACTGCCGCTTACAAGCATGCTCAGGGGTGGGGATAATCCCCGCTATCTTTATAATCTAATGCAAGCCTAACAGAACGTTTTGTAAACATTGCAAGTTTGCAAACGATTTGTCACTCAGAATTGTAATAGTTGGAGTAAGAGAGAGAGTCATGTCACAGAATTTCATGAAAGAAAATGTTTTGCGCCAGATTTTATTTTCAATTTAGTGGTGAATTCGTAAACAAATAGGAAATTTTGCGGGTTTGTCGGTGTGTTTGAAATGGGGGGCGTTCTATATGCTGGCAGAATATTATTGTTTCCTTCCTTAACGCCCCTTATAAAGGTTTTAGTCTTCACTTACTTTTCTTTTTATTTATATATGTATGTAGTGGAGTGGATTAAAAAAGGCGTTTCTACAATTTATTATTCCGCACAGAACTCTGAAATAAAGTCTGAAAATAGGATAATATAAGTATATTATTATATACTTGTTAAGCGTACAGTTGTGCCATGAATAATCATTTCTCCCTTTCTAGTACGTTTAGTTTATCTTCATATGTATCCCTCCCTTCTTTATATAAATATATATAAGTTATAATGTCATATTTCAGATATTCCTAAAATATTTACATAAACCATACAACATTGCAAATCCTTTGTTTAATTATTTATTCAAAACTTTTAATAATTCTACTTTTTTTTCTTGAAATAATTACATAATATTAAAAGTGTGGAGAGGAACGGAAATATTTATTAATGTAGAATAAGCGTTTTTAAGCACGCAAACATGAAAACTTCATGGGGAGAGAGATATTGTTTTATAGAATAGGCATACATTAGAAGAATACAAGATGGCGTTATGCAAAGATGTCTTTCCATTAAGTATGAGGTCACTATTTTCCTATGCACGCCAACTAATCGAGTATTTATTTTTTCCCGTTAGTAACTACCCTGAATTAAACTAAAATAAAATCTAAAGCACCCATCTATTTTCTCTTCCTGCACTACTCACCGTTCTAAAATGAAAAATGTTCTTACAAGTTGGCATTAAATTAATATTTGTTACCCTCATTGCTGTAAAAGCGTGGAACCATATGTTACACTGATATGCACTTAAAAGTGGATGCAGGTGCTTCTCCAGGATGACCCTAACATTACCACTACGATTTTTTAAATCTTATAATGAACTCTTGGTGTGAAATCTGCGGGTCCAACGAAGTCAGTGACATGGTGGTGGCAGAGAAAAAGCTGATTCTGAATAGCCGTGAAAAATCCAGAACCGATCGATTCTTCTTCTTCTTCTTTGTTGGCTTTACAGCCAATTACTGAGCCTTAGCCTCCTCTATTCGCCTCCGCCAGTCATCGCTATCAGTTGCTGCAGCTTTCCAATTCCGCGTATTCAGCAAAACGCATCATTTTCTATACCATCCACTCTCAGTTTGGGTCTGCCCACTCTTCTCGTGAAGCCAAGTCTTTCTTCCAAGACCTTTCTAGGCACCTCATATTCTGCCATCCTTGCAACATGCCCTGCCCATCGCAGCCTAGTGAGCCTAATTATTTTAAATACATCTGGCACGCCATACATGTTCAGTATCTCCATATTGGTTCTTCTTCTCCAGCTTTGGGCCTTCCTAACTGGTCCGAAGATCCTTCTTAAAATTCTTCGTTCGAATGTCGAAAGGATTCTCTCGTCACTCTTGGAGATTGTCCATGTTTCAGACCCATAGATGAGCACTGTGCGGATCGGAGTTTTGTACAACAGGATCTTCGTGTTTCTAGAAACAAAACGGCTTTTTATATGGCGGTTTAGTCCGAAGTAGCATCTATTAGCCGCCATCACTCTGTTTCTTATCTCTTCGGACACGTTATTGCTTCCAGTAATCAGCGTACCTAAGTAGCAAAACCTATCCACTTGCTCAAAACTATAGTCGCCTATTGCTACAGACTGCGCTAAAGCCAAGGTTGTCGCTCCACCAGCATGCATATATTTCGTTTTTGTCTGGTTCACCTCCAGCCCGAGCTTCTTAGCCGCCCTTCCATATCGAGAAATGCATTTTTCATGGAGTCGAACGATCTCCATGATGTCGATGTCGTCAGCATAAGCAAGTATCTGGACAGACTTATGGAATATCGTTCCACTTGTCTGTATCCCAGAATCCCGCACTACCTTTTCGAGGGCCAGATTAAACAACAGACATGCCAATGCATCTCCTTGTCTCACACCTTTGCGCGTGCTGAAGCTGGATGAGTGGTGCCCTTTTATAAGCACAACGCACTCCGCTCCTTCCATCGTGAGTCTAACAGAACCGACCGATAGTTTGTTATTTAAATATTTCAAATAGCAAGTGAATTTAGAGAAATGCTGTAAAGGCCATTTTCCAATGTAATAGCACCCATCCCAGCACAGAGAATGCAACCACAGCAGAGAGTAGTCTCTGTTAACCAGAGAGGGCTCTCTTCTCTCTGCTGTGGTTGCATTCTCTTTGCTGTGGATGGGTGCTATTACACTGGAAAATGGCCTTAACGGCTTTCTCTAAAATTCGCTTGCTATTTGAAATATTGAAATAACACAACTATTGGTCGGTTCTGGATTTTTCAAGGCTATTCAGAATCAGCTTTTTCTCTGCCACCACCATTCTCATTGACTTCTTTGGACCCACAGATTTCACACCAAGAGTTCATTATAAGAGTTGCACAGCAGAGAGTAGTCTCTGTTAACCAGAGAGGGCCTCTCTTCTCTCTGCTGTGGTTGCATTCTCTTTGCTGTGGATGGGTGCTATTACATCCGGAAAATGGCTATAAACTGAAAAAAAAATATTTAGTAAGGTCATCGTTTCGGTTGACAGATTTTGACCATAACTTCTAGTCGGATGGTTGAAGTATAATTAAACAGAATCTTCAGTTTCAGCTTCCTGCGACTTTTTGTATTTGAGATATGTTGTTGCACTGTCTCTCTCACACACACCACACACGCCATCATTTGTTAAAATATTTTTTTTTTATAGTAAGGGCAGCTCAAAAGATTTATGTTCGTTGATAACTCACTTTCGAACACTTGACACAATGGCAATACTCTAAGAATAAATAAAGACGATTATCAACCCAGATTTAAAAGGCACCGGGTTTGAGATGATGGTGCCTTAGCGGCTTATCTCCCAAAAGTTTTTGAGGCATTTCTTGAATGTAATTATTATTATTTTTTACTTTGTTTGACTGGTATTATAATAGGCAGTATTGTAATCATTCAGAACTTTTAAAATCTAACTTGCACCGGAAATTCATATTTTAATAATCTTCCCATAACCGGCAACAATACTTTTCAGCAAATGTTCGATGTGTGCGTGTGTGAACAAAATATCTCGAAACCTAAAAATCGCAGGAGTTCAAACTTGATATTCCATTTAGATACTACCACCGCATGTACAGCATGATTTTGCTCAAAATTCATTAACCAGAAACGCGATTTAACTTAATATTATTATTTTGTCCATTCTTTTGCGATTTCTCGAACCCAGCTGCGCTCACTTTTTCAACTCACCATCACACAAAGGCTTGTCGCTTTCTACTTCCTCTTACTCCCAGTAACAGCAAGTATTGTAATCGTGTCAAATTTTCGATGTCGAGTTTTCGCCGGAAATATCCGTTTTGAGGTCCCCTGAGTCCAAAAAAGTGTTTTTTAGCAAATGGTGTGTGTGTGTGTGTGTGTGTATGTATGTATGTATGTGAACAGCATAGCTCAAAAATGAAGAACCGTAGAAAGTTGAAACTTGATATTCCGTCTAGGTCTCACCATGGCATTGACAGGGGACATCTGTCAAAATTCCTCAACCGGAAGTACCACTTTACTTGTTTTTTTTTTTTTTTTTACTTTTTTTGCGATTTTCTCAAAAATGGCTCCGACGATTTTCTTTAAACTTGGTATATCAACTAAAACATACAAAGAGCTACAACTTTTATTTGAAACATTTCTCTGCGAAAATTCATGTAAGGGCAGTTATGGGGGAGGGGTGGGGTTATGTTTTCATCTAAAGTGCTATCATAGTTGATTATACAATTCCCTGATGTATCTCTTAGTTGGCTGATCGGCCGGAGGTATCATAAGAAAAACACACTAAAAAAAATTTTTTTAAAGTGTTTTTTATTACTGGCCCGACGTTTCGACAAACATTGTTTGTCTTCTTCAGGGGCTATCTTGTAAATACAGAATTTGGGTGCTCTATTACATGTTCAATTATGACTGTGGTCTATGAGTGTTTAGTGTGTTTTTCTTATGATACCTCCGGCCGATCAGCCAACTAAGAGATACATCAGATCATTTCTAAAGGCCAACAACTTCTACAATTGGATTATACAATTCTATCATCCAAATAAAATTAATTAGAAATAAATAGATGGCCAAAATTCCGAGTTTCAAGGAAATTAGTTCATCGGAAGTGCACTTTTACTGAACGGTTTTTTTTTTCAGTTTTCGTCGTATTTGAATTAATTTGGTACACAAACTTTAGAATTTGTCAATTATAATTTTGAGAACTGGAGTAAGAGAAAGTTGTGTGAGTGTTTCGCACCAGATTTTTCTTGGAAAATTGATATTTGGAGGGCAATGTTAAGCGCCACTTGTGTTCGGTGTAAGCTTATCACTGTAAAATATAAAGTAAAGCCAAAAGCATTGTCAGAATTCCAAGTTTGAATAAAAATGGTTTACCGGAATTGTAACTTTACTGAATAATTACATGGATTTTTCGTGATATTCTAAAAAAACGGTTGTACTGCTACTTTAGAATGCTAAATGCAAATAATAAACCTATCAAATTTATTTGTAACTTTTTTCAGAAAAATTAATTTTAATGGGCGGGGGTTCTTGGGAATTTATTATGTTGGTTTTCAAGTATTCGGGACCAGATTTAACCCCATCTGGATTTTTGTCAAGAACAACAAAACTTTGAAAAAATTTGTCCAATTACAATTATTTTCACTTAAAGAAGAGAAAGTACTGCGAGTGTTTCAAACCAGATTTTTAGTAGACAGCGGTTTTATATTTTCTTTATCAAACCAGGAGGGGCCTGCACAGGTTTTTAAGCAATAATAAAGCTTGGTAATAAGTTGTATTAGAAAGAGAACTTGATAAGACGTTTGCCTGGTATCTCTTTACATAAATCAGATATGAATTTCACCAAGGAAGAATAGGAAAAGCGTAGTGAATGTGATAGTGGCTGAGATCACATGGCACATTACTTACTGCTGCCTCAGTGTACTTACCGCTGCCTCAGTGTACTTACTAACACTAAAGTATTATGTGTTAGAGCCTTCACTTTAAACCTAATGACCCTTCTATCTCTCTCTCTAGTCGCAACATAAACGCAATTTCCTTTCACTGCTCTAAACTCCCCGCACAAGCGGCAAATATTCGCAGACGATGCCCTTTTATAAACATTGCCGGCAACATTTATTTCAGCTCTCCCTCCAGCACTAACTTTCTCTGCTCTTATTACATATGTAACATTGTTTCCTTTGCTATGAACCTTAATTCCTACTTTTCCATTTTAATTACTCTTATGTAGTGGAAGAAGAAATGCAAAAATAAATGGTTTTGGAAAATATTTTAAATGAAATAATTTTGACAAAAATAATGTATTTTAGAGACAGGTACTATAATGTAAGGTCTTTGTTGCTAAAGAGACAAAAGCACAGGAATCCGTTAGGAAAATAACAATTCCACTTGGCCAACTGTTTTGTGAGAGAAAATCCCTGTTAGAGAGGGCATTCCTTCAAGACAGTCTGCATTCTGCTTTCAAAGCCAGGACACTTGCTTCAGGAATCGTTATCTCAAAATCAGTGGCAGTTTCACAATATATTAATAAGTTTATAATATCTTGCAAATAAATTGTAGTTATTATTTTAATAGAATATATTTATTGTTAGCAGTGGTGACTACTTTCTTATTTCTGATACTTCACTCTCTGAATCTGATACTTACAAGCCCTTTTACAAAACCGCTCAAGCCACTACAAACTATAACAATACTTCACACCAAAAACATTTCACTTATTTTAGTTAGAGTAATCGTGTCAAATTATCAGAACTGAGAACCACAAATAATCACATTTTAAGGTCCAGTGAATATGAGAAGAAATATTTGTAGCGAATATGCGCGTGTGTGTTTGAGTGAGTGAGTATTTTATGTGTGTGAGAAATGGAGAAAATTATGTCAAAAATGAAAAATCCCAAGAAACTCTCTAACTTGATATACTGTTTATCAATCATTATCTCATCCAAAAGTTTCGGTCAAAATTCGTCAACGAAAGTTTAACTTTACTAATAGTTTTACACACTTATTGGCACATTTCTCCAAAATATCTGCATTTTCTTTTAATCTTCACGTACTTATTACACACATAAAGACCAACCACTTTTATCAAAGATATTTTTCCAGACTTATTGATTTTTGAAGGGTTTCGGGTAAGTTGCAGCGTTACACTGCCACTCAGCTCAATGTACAATTCTATCACCTAAGTAATATTATGGAAATTTAGTACCCTGCTATAATTCTAGGTAGGAAGAAATCAATTAACCGGAATTGCTTTGCAGAATTTAGTTACTCTTTCCTGAATTTTTTTCGAAAGTGTGTCAAACTAATTTCTTGGAATGCTGATTGCACATATTGAACAAACGATTTTAGGGGAATTGGGGAAAACGATGAGTTTTGCTGGACTTTAAACTGGCGTTACAAATTTTGCTGAAGCTGCCAGAGGCGCTAACTACACAAACTGGTGTAATTACGCCACTCACATTCTACCAACAGAACATCTCATTGAAGCATATTATTGCAGAAGAAAGCCTGAATTATAGCTGAATAATATTAGCCTATAAATTGCCAGAAATGCTTTCAGTAGCATGGGAAACATACTGTAGCAGACTAGGCCTTTTGTTACTCAAGAAAAGTATTGTGCGTCAGTCAAATAGTTTCAAGCGAATAAACTTTAGGCTAAGTATAATCCTAGGATTTAGACTAAGTATAAAATTTTTCTACTGTTGAT
This sequence comes from Triatoma infestans, assembly GCA_011037195.1. NCBI lineage: Eukaryota > Metazoa > Arthropoda > Insecta > Hemiptera > Reduviidae > Triatoma > Triatoma infestans. The sequence goes on along the minus strand of JAAEAF010014565.1, from coordinate 8,879 downwards.
GTTATTGTAAGCCCTACGGAGATCATTATGGATCTGGAGGACTTGAGAGGCGAGGACGGGACAGGGATAAAAGACCATCATCTGCTTAAATAAGAAGAGTGTATGGAGTAGAATGGCAGTATGCAAGATGTAAAGGAGAGGGGCTAGCACACCCTTTAGAACGCAGAAACTAAATTCAAAATACTTGAGTGGCACATCTTACTGCAATTAATAAAATTGTATAGTTTTAACAAATTAAGCTTTGCATTTTCGGATTGAAGTGAAAGGAGAAAGCTGTGGTTGTGCTTTAAGGGAATACTTCCTGCGATACTTTGAGATATTTTGCCCTCCTCCTCCCGTGCTCGGGTGACTACAAAACATAGATTTCTGTGAAAACTTAATTTAGAAATTTGACACAATCACAATTGTTGCTCTTATTCAAGTAAGAAAATGAAACCTGTGTAACCAACATTCCTGGTGTATATCAATTCAAAAAAATCGTCACGCAAGAGAAAATTTTATTGCAGTAAAAGAGATAACAATCGTTTTCATTTTATCCATTTGTTATTCGCTTAGTATTAAATGTTCAGTTATATATACGTACATATACTCACATATAAGTGAGTACCTATATATATAACTCATATATCCATGTGTGTGTGTGTGTGTGTGTGTGAGGTGGGGGTAGGATTGACTTGTTCCGGTTTTTGTTTGAAATATTTATTATTCCCACTCGGAAACCTTTATAGCATTAGGAAAATATACTGAGTAAACAAATTGACTTTTGTCTCGTAGCAGACGGCATTGAAGTGGTGTATAATTTGGTCAGCTAGCTGTAAAGCCTGCCTTACCTTGCTGTACATATCGTCCTGGTAGATTGGAAGCCAGCTAAGTGGTAGGGAAGGTATTCGTTAGGTTAGTGATGGGCGCCACCTACCCACCTAATTAGAGGCCCTCTCCCGCTATCTCCCCATTCTCATCACCGGACATTGTTAACCCCCTATATTTCCTGACGTATTTAAATTAGCACTTCACAAGGGCTGCTCATCAGACTGATTATTGGAATCTCATTAACAATCACTTTATTCTTCTACCTTATTTGGACAGATTTCTTTTGTCATATCGTACAAACCTGACTGCCTAATGATTAATAATGTATTAAGAAAACCAATGTTGTGTGAAACACTCATACTACTTTCTTATACTGCAATTTATATAATCATGATTGCCAAATTTTCTTCAAAATTGGTATGTTTACTAATGTTTAGTAAACACTAAATCAATATTATATACGTACAAATATATGGGATAATACCAAACAATAATATAAGTACACTTAATGTCACCTCTCCATTATGTATGAGTAGGGTCACCTTTGAATGATCCTTTGTTTTTTCTCGAACACTATAATATCTCAACCTCCTAGAAGGTCAAACGTCAAGAACTGATAAAACGTTACAAAACTCTCCCCAGATTACTAGACAAACAATCAAACTTATCTCTCATTAACAAAAGTTTAATTTACGACTCACTTCGGAAACCTATTTGGACCAATGAACTGGAATTGTAGGATTATGCAAAGCATTCCATTTTCCTTCACACCCATACCGCCTAATCCAAAAATTCTGAGAAAAATTGTAAATGCTTCTTTTTAAATAACTAATGGATACCATCCACAAGGATCTAAAAATTCCTTATGTAATTCACTGTAATCCGATCCTATTATCGTAAGATCCACATATTTCTAAATCCAGCACCATAAAATTCTCTGATCCAACAACTTTCTTTCTAACAGATTCTTGTGACAATGCTCGCAGACTGAAAAGGCGCTGGTCCAGAGACTTACACTTTAGGGATATCTAGCATATAAACACGAATAGTGAACATATTTGAATTGTCACCACGAGTTCTTGCTTTCGTTTATTTATTTTTTTTTTTTATATGTTATTCGCTCCATGTATCCTTAACACTTGTCACCAACAAAAGGTAATTTTGTTATTAAAAAACAAACTTGCCAAATTTACGTAATTGAGTTTTCGCCGGGAACATTTATGATTTGCGGTAGCCTATGTACAAAAATATATTTTTAACAATAAATTGTTTTATACAAAAATATATTACTTTAAAAATTTGGTATGAGTTTTAAAATTAATGACCCGTTTGGTTAGAAGCCTGGGTCCTGGCACGAAGTGTTAGATCAAAATCCGTCAGCCGGAAATGCGTCTTTGGTGAACCGTTTTCTTATAACTCTTTACTGATAATACACATACCACATACAAATTGATTTATTTATATATATATAAAATGTTTATATTAAATGAGTTAAGTCGCTTATTGACCTAATTGATTGGAATGAATCAACTTATAGAGTTCAAACGATTCGGATTCACGCTTCGATTAGCAGTTATATCAGTAGCGAGTGTTTTAGATGGATGAGCCATTTTGGTGATATCACCATGAATATAGTTGAGATATGAAAATGTTTAATAAATAATATATCTTTATTAGTAGTAAACTGGCACAATATTGCCATAATGGAGAGTGACATATAGTTACACAATTACATATAGTTAAAGAACAAGTAGGTTGTGATCTTTTAGGTTTCCGCGGCCATTTTTATGAAAAACACTAGTTTCCAGGTTGAGGTTCTCATGGCAATACCGGCGAAACATAGATTTCTAGCAAACCACAGACACGGATTATCTTTTCCTAGAAAACATATTGTAATCTTGTCATATTCTCGAAATTGAATTTTTCCCTGGATGAACATATATTGAAGTCCCCTGAATACGAAAAAGAAATTGTTTTCAGCGAAGTTATGAACTATGTGTTCCGAAGGTGAAAAAAATGATCCCAAACACTAAAAATCGTAGGAAATTCAAACTTGGTGTTTTATTTCTATACGTAAGCATTCAAGGTTTTCTTAAAACTCTTTAATATGGGGATTGCTATATTAATGAATTTTATTAATTCAGTTTTTCTTGATCTACTCAAACATAACTCCAAAGATTTTCCGTTAATCTTTGTATAGTGACCATACTTAAACGCCTATCACTTTTATTTGCAATATTTTTTCCAGGAAAATTGATATTCGGAAGGTTCTAGCGGAGCTGAAACCCTCAGCTTTACTCAAAACTACCACTGCTATACAGTATACGGTTCAATCTTCTATGTGATATTGTCTTCTATTAAATGCAATAAGACCAGTTATACGGGATTGGGACAACTGTGTAAAACGACTTTCTTTAAAACTTGCAATGCTAAATGCAACATAAAACCCTATAATCTTTATTTGAAACTTTAAAAAAAAAATATATATTCTAGGGGTGCGAGGTCACGCTTCACTGAAAAGTGTCGTTTTGTTATAGTTGAGGTTCTCCAACCCCAATAATATTGAAGTCACTAATCATTTAGTTGAGATATATTGCAAGCCGGAAGAGAAGTTGTCAATTATAACTAAGTACGTTGCAGTAAGAGCAAGTAATGTGAGTGATCACACTCGATTTTTTTTCTTGTATTGATGGGAGTGAAAAAATGAAGGAATGCCTTGGTATATAAACATGCATTCAGAATGATCAGTATTGATATTACTTTAATTTTCAGACCCTAATAAATCATTTTGTAAAAGTAATGCATCATTTTTTCCTTCCACTTTAAAACATAACTACACAATACGACATTCTGGTAATATTACACTTTTACAGACTGAATATTCAGCCACTAAATTTATGATTCTTCACTTCAAATTGGTTCTAGAACTGCTAGAAGACAGCGGTAATATCTCCCTCTACAGATGTCCTTCTAGTCTGTAGACCGGGTTACATGATGACCTCTGGATAATGAGAAAGTATACGCTACAGTCGGCGGCCTCTTTACATATTGTGCCATTACTGTAAGCAGAAAGGTAATGCCGCCAGAGCCAATGGTGGTGTGTGACATTAGAGGGCAAGAAGCACGTTCTAGCACCGATTTACGAATCCGATCAAAAGGAGGTCTTCTTCTATTGTAGCCATTGTCGAGGATTTACTCCAGGCGGATGTACAAAAAGTACTATCGTCTTATTAGTGGAGCTTAGTCTCTCCCACCAAATCTTTTAACAATTTTTGGCTGCTCACAATCTAAACATAAACATCGCTTTAACAAAAGGGTCATAGCAATGGAAAGAAGATAACTTGGCATACAAGTAGCAAAACAGGACGATTGCTAGTTACAAAATGAGGGCAAATGGACAAAGAAAATGTTGCCTCTTAATATATATCTAGAAAAAATAATATATATATCCTCAAGAAAAAAAAAACTGGTATGAAACACTCACACAACGTGCTATATAAACCATATTTGTATTTGTATACACTATGAATTGGTTCCTTCTATCCAAATTTTCATTTAGATATTCGAACTTTACTCTAGGCACTGACAGTAGTTATGTAAAGGTCGTATCAGCCCTAGCCCTGTTTGGTCAACACAAAAAGCGTTTGAGACTCCCATGCGGAGGTCCCGGTTCGAGTCCAGCTGTGTTGCCCTTAGATTTTTTCTTCTTACTAGCCTCTACAGCACTCTGTCCCCGGTGATGGACAGTGTCGTCTGTAACAAGAGATCATTGTCCGAAGGCCGGCAGTGCACTGAGAAGGCTCCGGGCGCCAGTGACCATAGATGTTGACGCGTTTTAAATTAAAAAAAAAAGAAAAAAAAAAGTGTTTGTCAACAAGATAAGGCCCGTTCTCTCGCTTCCAATTTTTTCAGCAAAAATCTTCATTAGATTAGAGAAGGTTATAATTGGAATACAGGAGTTTGATTCTGAACCGAAGGTACCGCCAAGGAATTGTATCTACCATTTCGGAGTTGACGTCACGAAAAGAGTATTTGAAATGTTCTCTTAAGTTGGATGTGATTTAAGTTCTTAGACATTTTTTCGGTAATCCTTCTTTATGATGTAAGAAACAACAGTCCCAACCCTTTCCCTTTACATTTGTTAGAAGATACCAGTACTTGGATCAAAATGTAATTGACTGGGTTGGATGAAAAATACCAATAATTTATGTTTTGTCAAATGTCCATTAAGTCTGTTGACATGTCGTCAAAATATAGAATAATAAAACATTGGCTACGAACAGTGAGTTAAATGAAGCCGGAAGGTTGTTCGCTTCCTCACTTTCCCTTACTTCTGTATTCTCAAATTTTGGAAATAGCCTGTGTGTGTGTGTGTCAAGATTAATTAAAATTTATGTCAAGTGCAACACAAAATATTTTCTCACACTAATCCTCAAATTTAAAACTGACACGTTTTCCACACATTTACCAAACTTTAAATTGGTGCAGGTACAATGTAAGTGGAGCCTGTATAATATATGTAAATGGCTGGTTAGAGGAAGCATATCATTACAGTTTCCACACAACACCCATAAAATCAATTTTCTCTATAATTATTTCCACCTAGGTATGGAACAATTGTTCATAGCAGTTATTAATAAAATAAAATCACCCTCTTAATGCTCAATAGTTTGTTCTAAGTGAATTATTACAAAGGTATGTTATGCGGCGAATATCTTTTCTATGTTTATTTCCATTGCCCCAAGGCCTTGCTAGTAAACGACAAAGTTAGACTTAGCTCTTTACAAGAAAATTATTATAACAAATTATTCTAACTTTGCCCACCATGTTATGGAGCTTCAGTTTTTCCAACTGCCATGCGGGAGAGCGCAAATCGCCCAATGGCGATCGAGATAAATCCGTCTATCTGAATTCTATATGCTTTACCTCAAGACCTATATGCTCAGCAAGATTTTTACGATGAGTGTCGCACCTAGGGGCATTAACTAGTAACTAAAACGTGAGAATGTGTCTTCCAACAAGACTCCTCATCTACCAATATTTTTCTGGGAAAATTGATTTTTGGAGCAATGTAAGAGAGCTGCAACGTTTAGCTTCATATGTGCCACACCACTACAATCCACCATTCTACCTACATTACAACAATCTACCATTCTACCTACTTCACTACAATCTACTATTCTACCAACTTCACTACAATCAACCATTCTACCTATTTCATCAGAGACATTTTCCGTGGTAGCCTGCTGCTTCATTTTGTGGTCATCGACCGGTTTCGGGCGTTCGCCCATCTGAGGATGCGTTTTTTAGACAGTGTGACAACACAGACTCGCACAGAGCAAACTTAGTTTAAATAACGGTTTCATATTTTACTCTGGAATTTTCAAGGAAACCGCTCAATCCGCTTTTTTCCAAATGCTAATATCAGTCATATATGTCTGTCAAATTTATTTCACTTTCAAGAAAAAAATTATATAAGGGGGGAATGTGTGACATTAGTTTTCAGACATTGTTTAATAAAAGTTCTACTTTTGGACTTCAAGAAAATTAATCATATTCTCCCTGCCTACAGTGAGAACCAACAAGTCCCCCCACCAACACTATATTTTTGTTGGGACAACACTGTGTTCAAATATCAAGCTTGAAGGAAATCTGCGAAATTTAATACTTGTATTAACTGGAGTAGAACAGAGTCGTGTGAATTTTGCACACCAGACCTTTGCGCTTTCCTTGCACCATGTATTTGTTGATATTCCGGGTGTCCGCGTGAAGGTGGCTACCCCTCTAACTTCGTTATTGTCTGCAATTTTGAGGTGCAGTTTAAAGAATCTTTTTTTTTTTTAAGAAAGCGATAAAGTAGGGGAAGAAGTTTAAAATCCTTGCAGTCTTCTACAAGATATTGAATTCTAAATTTATTAGATTTTTTTATTTAAAAAACATCATTATTTTGCCCTCTTAAATGAACTGTGGCTTTTACTGTTTACCTTTAACCCTTAACTCTGTATTCATAACAGATTTTATTTTAAATTCTCTTTAGTATTGTATTTAAACTAGTTCAGTTCAATTTTAAATTTTTTGGAGGGGATTTCGTAAAACATATTTTTTCGAATGATGAAAAACCAAGACATGTTAAGTGTATTGGAAGTATAGAAAAATCACAATGGGGGCTAAATGTGGTATGCGGAGTTGCGTCCAGGTATAATTCAACATAGCCCGCAAATTTTTTGACGTTTTTATCGTATTTATTGGAATTTGGGTCATTTTCCAAGATCAGGCGAGAAGGGTTGATTTGAAGGTTTCGCGGCTACAACGAACTAATGAGAGGATACGTTAATAAATTTTTTGGATTATACTGAAGTGTTAACGAGTTTTATTAAAATAAACAGCGCCTCAAAATTCAAAAAAAAAAAAACTCCCGATATATATATTTTTTTACTTTTTCTTATTCCAAATAACAGGAAGTATCGCGATCGTGCCAGATTTTTGAAATTGAGTTTTTACCGGAGATTTATGTTTTGGGGGCCCACTGAATACGAAAAACAAATTGTTAGCTAATGGTCGGTATGTGGGCGTGTGTATTAACAGACTAGTTCAAAAATAAAAAGTCGCAGAAAGCTCAAACTTGACATTCCATTTAAGCACTTCCAACGCATCAGACATGAAGATTTCAGGCTAAATCCATCGATCAGAAGTGCGAATTTATTGATTATTTTTTCCATTTTTTCGTGATTTTCTCGAAAACAGCTCAAACGACTTCCGTTAAACTTCTGCCTGTATTATCTGCACACATACATACCACTCACATTTTTTGAAACATTTTCTCTGGAAAAATGCTTTTTGGGGGTTCTGGGGGGGAAAGCAGTAGCGTCATGCTTTCCTCTAAAGTACCACTGCATTGTAGGTAATATATGGTTTTTACATCTACATAATATTAACACACATTAGAAGCATTGATAGAATTCCAAATTTGAAAGCGGTTTTTACCGAAAGTGTGGTTTTGCAGAATAGGTTTTTGAGTTGTTTGGAATTTTCTCGAAAACGGTTACAACGATTTTCTTTAAACTTGGGCTGCTTGCTGATTAGATAGAAACGTATCACTTTTATTTAAAACTGAAAAAATTGATATCATGAGAGTATTGGAGGTCTGACAGTTACTACGAGGCATGTCCAGTAAGTAAGTGTACTGAGGCTCTCACGGCTGAAGGGATTTTGTTTTCGACATGTTGGCTACACTGTCGTGTAGCCTGATTCCTCCCCTCCGCAACGAGACCGGTTCGAGGTCAGTGCGTTGAGAACTGTCGACGCGACAATACGTTTCGTGAAAAATGTCAATCCAATCTCCCGCCAAGTGTGAAATATTCAAGGTCGGGCAAGAGTTTTTGAGACGCTACAAACTCCATGGAGATGAATTTCTCCGCTCCATCATTACTGGAGATGAAACTTGGGTTGCACAATACACACCTGAAACCAAAAGGCAGTCTCAACAGTGGCGTCACACCTCTTCACCCTCCGCCAAAAAGTTCAAAATCACAATTTCAGCCAAGAAAATCATGGCATCCGTGTTTTGGGACTGTCAAGGCATAATTTTAATTGAATATATGCCTCAAGGGGAGACCATCAACTCTGCAAGATACTGTGAGACCCTAAAAAAATTGCGGAGGGCGATTCAGAACAAAAGGAGAGGCATGCTGACAAAGGGAGTCTGCATGCTGCACGACAATGCCAGACCAAACACGGCCAACGCCACGAAGGAACTGCTTGCCTCGTTTAAATGGGATGTCCTGAACCATACCGCGCATTCCCCTGACCTAGCACCTTCAGATTACTATCTCTTTACCTCCCTGAAGCTGCACATGGGTGGAAAAAGGTTTTCAACCGACGAGGAGGTGAAGTGGGAGGTGGAGAAGTGGACGAAGGGGTTGGCGGGAAACTACTTCGAGGAAGGCACCAAAAAATTAATACCCCGGTTCACCATCTGCATTGAGAGGAATGGTGACTATGTCGAAAAATAGCTTACATATATACTAATGTAACCAGGTAATTTTTTTGTTCAAATAAAAATTTTTGTA